>CAXITT010000045.1:1032953-1077594 GCA_964033795.1 Lymnaea stagnalis | reverse complement strand
AAAGATATTTGGTTGGATTGTAATAAAGATATTTGGTAGGATTGTAATAAAGATATTTGGTTGGATTGTAATAAAGATATTTGGTAGGATTGTAATAAAGATATTTGGTTGGATTGTAATAAAGATATTTGGTAGGATTGTAATAAAGATATTTGGTAGGATTGTAATAAAGATATTTGGTAGGATTGTAATAAAGATATTTGGTTGGATTGTAATAAAGATATTTGGTTGGATTGTAATAAAGATATTTGTTAGGATTGTAATAAAGATATTTGGTTGGATTGTAATAAAGATATTTGGTTGGATTGTAATAAAGATATTTGGTTGGATTGTTTCAAATATATTTTGTAGGATTGTAATAAAGAGATTTGGTAGGATTGTGTTAAACATAGTTGGTAGGATTGTTATAAAGATATTTGGAAGGATTGTAATAAAGATATTTGATAGGATTGTAATAAAGATATTTGTTAGGATTGTTATAAAGATATTTGGTAGGATTGTAATAAAAATATTTGTTAGGATTGTAAAACAGATATTTGGTAGGATTGTAATAAAGATATTTGGTTGGATTGTTTCAAACATATTTTGTAGGATTGTAATAAAGATATTTGGTTGGATTGTAATAAAGATATTTGGTAGGATTGTAATAAAGATATTTGGTTGGATTGTAATAAAGATATTTGGTAGGATTGTAATAAAGATATTTGGTTGGATTGTAATAAAGATATTTGGTAGGATTGCAATAAAGATATTTGGTTGGATTGTAATAAAGATATTTGGTAGGATTGTAATAAAGATATTTGGTTGAATTGTAATAAAGATATTTGGTAGAATGGTAATAAAGATATTTGGTTGGATTGTAATAAAGATATTTGGTTGGATTGTAATAAAGAGATTTGGTAGGATTGTAATAAAGATATTTGGTTGGATTGTAATAATGATATTTGGTAGGATTGAAATAAAGATATTTGGTTGGATTGTAATAAAGATATTTGGTTGGATTGTTTTAAATATATTTTGTAGGATTGTAATAAAGAGATTTGGTAGGATTGTGTTAAACATATTTGGTAGGATTGTTATAAAGATATTTGGAAGGATTGTAATAAATATATTTGATAGGATTGTAATAAAGATATTTGGTTGGATTGTTTCAAATATATTTTGTAGGATTGTAATAAAGAGATTTGGTAGGATTGTGTTAAACATATTTGGTAGGATTGTTATAAAGATATTTGGAAGGATTGTAATAAAGATATTTGATAGGATTGTAATAAAGATATTTGTTAGGATTGTTATAAAGATATTTTGTAGGATTGTAATAAAAATATTTGTTAGGATTGTAATACAGATATTTGGTAGGATTGTAATAAAGATATTTGGTTGGATTGTTTCAAACATATTTTGTAGGATTGTAATAAAGATATTTGGTAGAATGGTAATAAAGATATTTGGTTGGATTGTAATAAAGATATTTGGTTGGATTGTAATAAAGATATTTGGTAGGATTGTAATAAAGATATTTGGTTGGATTGTAATAATGATATTTGGTAGGATTGTAATAAAGATATTTGGTTGGATTGTAATAAAGATATTTGGTTGGATTGTTTTAAATATATTTTGTAGGATTGTAATAAAGAGATTTGGTAGGATTGTGTTAAACATATTTGGTAGGATTGTTATAAAGATATTTGGAAGGATTGTAATAAATATATTTTGTAGGATTGTAATAAAGAGATTTGGTAGGATTGTGTTAAACATATTTGGTAGGATTGTTATAAAGATATTTGGAAGGATTGTAATAAATATATTTGATAGGATTGTAATAAAGATATTTGGTTGGATTGTTTCAAATATATTTTGTAGGATTGTAACAAAGATATTTGGTAGGATTGTAATAAAGAAATTTGAAGGCATTTTAAAATCAATATTTGGTAGGATTGTAAAAAAGATATTTGGTAGGATTGTATTAAAGATATTTGGTAGGATTGTAATGATGATATTTGGTAGCATTGTAAAAAAGATATTTGGAAGGATTGTAAAAAAGATATTTTTGAGGATTGTAATACAGATATTTGGTAAGATTGTAATAAAATTATTTCGTATGATGCTGTTAAAGATATTTGGTAGGATTGTTTTAAAGATATTTGGTAAGATTGTAAAAAAAGATATTTGTTGGATTGTAAGACATAATTTGGTAGAATTTTAATAACAATATTTTGTAGGATTGTAATAAAGATATTTGTTAGGATTGTAATAAAGATATTTGTTAGGATTGTAATAAAGATATTTATTAGGATTGTAATAAAGATAGTTGTTAGGATTGTAAAATAGATGTTTGGTAGGTTTAAAAAAAATATATATATTTTGTAGGATTTAAATCAATATATGTGTAAGGAATTTCATAAAGATATTTATTAGGATTGTAATAAAGATATTTGGTAGGATTGTAATAAAGATATTTGTAAGAATTGTAATAAAGATATTTATTAGGATTGTAATAAAGATATTTTGTAGAATTGTAATAAAGCTATTTGGTAGGATTGTAATAAAGATATTTGGTTGGATTAAAATAAAGATATTTGTTAGGATTGTAATAAAGATATTTGGTAGGATTGTAATAAAGATATTTGGTAGGATTATCTACTGAGAGAACAAGAAAATATAAACTAACGAAATTCGTGATCGCAGAATTACATAATTTCAAATACGATTACATGAAGAAATAGTGTGATAAGAAAGATTTGCGAAGAAGAAACAATTGAGTTTGCATGGGTTAACACATATGTTTTGAGGAGGCTAGAAATCGAGTCAGGCTAACCGATATTTTAAGTTTCATTTTAGTTATCTTTAAGTTCTAGATAAGTTATCGGACGTTTTGGAATAATAAAAAAAAAAGTCCCATGCAATCGAAGTTAATTTTTAAACATCGGATTAGAACACTCCGACTCCAGTCATGAAACTCCATCTCTAAAGGTCATGCTTTAAGGTCAGGTCAGCCTTGATTTAAGACCCAATTTTCCGGCCCAGGAAAAGCTGTGTGGTTTCGCCCAGATCTTTGATGTTGGAAAAAGTTAATAGCGCACGTGCTAGAAGATGGCGGCCTACTCTCCAGGTTTAGATTCTGAGTTCAGCTATCGTCTTGAGTGCTTACATGAGCAATGTTGGAAGTTGCTATTGATAAGCAATTTACGACTTTCTATTTAAAGATTTCATTGAACTGCTTTAAGGTCCCCAACTTGTCATGTGAATAACTTTATTTATTTCAAGACTTGACTTAGTATAACTTGACTTGGTAGAGCTTGACTTAGTATAGCTTAACTTAGGATAGCTTGCCTTGGTATAGCTTGACTTAGTACAGCTTAACTTAGTATAGCTTGACTTGGTATAGCTTGACTTAGTATAGCTCGACTTAGAATAGCTTAACTTAGTGTAGCTTAACTTAGTATAGCTTGACTTAGTATAATTTGACTTTATAGTATAGCTTGACTTAGTATAGCTTGACTTAGTATAGCTTGACTTAGTATAGCTTGACTTAGTATAGCTTGACTTAGTATAGCTTGACTTAGTATAGCTTGACTTAGTATAGCTTGACTTTTGTTGGAACCATGCGTAATTTCTTTTACAAAGTTCGTTTAGTTTTCATATCTTTTTTTAAAGCGATGTTTCAAATGTATTGGAGATAATAAAGTTGCTAGTGAAAGCATATCAACTAAATCATAGAGATCAAAACAGATCATGCCCCGTGATTCCATAAATGACTAGTCAATACACCCGGCGTGTCTCGGCATTGCTATCAGAAAAAAACAAAAAAAACTTCTACAGCATTTAACTTACCTCTAAATTAAGGGCCCTGTTTTTGTTGTTGTTTTTTTAGATACGTCACTAAAGTAAAAAAATATATATATTTCAGATTTCGCAAATAAAACCCCATTTATAACAACTTAAAGTTATCCCTAAGATAGAGGGCCCACTTTGACCAAGCTTTACTTTCTCTTTTTAATTATCGAACTATCTGGAAAATTCTAGACCGCCACCCGAACGGATTGGATATTGGTAACTTTGAAATCCACCGTTAGTTCAATATCGACTATAAAGGGTGTTGCCACCAAGAGTCACGGCGAACCCTATAGTGTTGTCTAAAACTAATGTGATTTATATAGCTTGTGAGGCTCCTGAGCCACGTTAGAGTGGATATTATGAGTTCAGTTCACTATAGTATTTGGCTATAGATAATCAAGTCTATGTTTACTAATTTGGTCTAGATCCATTCACTCATGATATAGCCTATGTTTGAACTTTTATTTATATAGCTCATATAAGGAGAAAAAAAATTTTTTTGAGGCCCCTGGCCACGCAATGATTATTTTGTAAAGTTAAAAAGTCCCCAGTGTTATATTCTGGATAATGAAGGATATGTGGATATGTGGATATGTGTGCCAAGTTTGGTCAAGATACATTACTCCACGTAAAAACGTATGCGGAACAAACAGAAAGACATACAGGCAAATTTTCAATTTCATATATATATATTATATATACTAGCCAATTTATCCGGCGTTGCATTCGGATTTGTTCTTGTTCAGCCATGTAGCTAAAAAAAAAATAAAAAATTAAAGGGCATGGAAAAAACACGTTGCTTAAATTTTAAAAAAAAAAAAAAAAAAAAAAAAAAATTATTTATAACTTTATTCAACACCCCATGTGATCCCATTCCCCGGTGGGATCTCGTTTTCAAATGGGATCCCATTTCACTGGTATACCGTTTCTAGATAGAGTCCCGTTCTCACTGGTATCCCGATACCGGTGGGATCCTGTTTTCCGATGGGATGCACAAACCGTTTGGATCCCGTTCTTGGTGGGATCACATTACGCGGTGGGATTCTGTTTCCCGATGAGATTCCGTTCGCCGGTGGCATGGCGTTCCCGGGGGGTGGGGGGGGGCTCTCATTTCCCGATGGAATCCCGTTCCCGGTTTGATCCCGTTTTTCAGTGGTATCCCGTTACCTATGGGATCCTGTTTACCAATGGGATCCCGTTCCTCGGTGGGGTCCCGTACCCCATGAATTTTAAAAATTATCAAACTTTCTGAAAAATTCTAGACCGGGCCTAAATTGATTGTATATTATTATTTAAAGCCGCCGATAAATTCAATACGTACAATGAAGGGTGTTGCTACCAAGCTAGGCATAGATCAGTGGTCGGCAAATCAAGACTTGAGTGAGACTCGGCCAGTCGGCCACAATCTCGGTTTTGACTCCGAAAAACAGGGTTCTTGAAATTTGGCTATCAACATTATTAAAATTGTCCTGCTGCGGATTTTTGGCTCTTTGAACTAATGAGTTTTCCGACTACTGGCTTAGATACGTCAATTGACATAGAACCTATAGTCTTGGGCGCCCCTTGGATTGATTCGATACAATTTTTTAGACAAAAATAGACAAAAAATGAATTAAAGTAAAGAGAAAACAAAGAGAAAGTAACTAAGCTGATGTCCTGTCCGTTCGCTCACCATACAAATACGCTACAGTAAATCAAAACTAGATTAAAACATTATTTAAACATTTTTGGCCCCCCCTGGAAAGTTAATCGATTTTTTGCGCCCCCCCCCCCTGCGGCGCTCATGCCTAAAGTGTTGCCTCAGGCTATTGGTATTTATATAACTTATATAGGATATATTGAAATGGTGCCCCCGGTAACAAATGTGTGGATATTATCAGTTAAGTAACCTTTAGAATTTTAATATGGATTATCAAGTGTGTGTGTACTAAGTTTGGTCTAGATCCACCCAGTCTTGTGTCAGTGTTTTGGTAATGTTATTTATCTATCTCACATTAGGAAAAAACGAAATTACGGCCCACGGCCCGTGACAGAATATTTTTTAATGTTCAAAACAACCAGTATATCATTCTGGATAATTCTGGATATGTGTGCCAATTTCGGTCAACATCCATTGGTACTTGTTAAAAAGTATGCGGAAGAAATCCACACATCCACAAAATTTTTTTAGTTTTACAATATGTATCATATATATGATAATCGACAGCTTTTAATAGCTAATTAATATTGAATCCAATTGATTGTACTTGAAAAGTTTTTTTTTTTGTTGCGTTATTTAGTGGAGGTAACAAGACAAATCTATGAGATTCAATGGTTAACTTTCCATTTCCGTCCTAGCGGTCAGTCGTAGCTTCCAGTTATTTTTTTAGCAACTCCTGGGACTTTTATTACTGCCACAATTTGGCATTTCCCCGACAGAAAATTCGTCTAGCCTTCTTCAGGTTGTTGGTCTGTTCTCCCGAATCTCGAGCCAGCAGGACGCCATTACTACAAAAAAACCACACAAAAAAAACCCAGCCAGCAAAGCCCCCCAACCATTAGAATCCCTGGACAGTGAGAGGCCTGCTCGTATATGATTTAGTGTATTTAACATAAAACCAACTGTAAACGTCGAGCTGCCAGCGCTCAAGTGTATCCCCAAGGTCACTGCAGTCTTAATGATGAGTCTCGATCTGTTTAATGTTTGTTAGGATCCCACCGACCCATCCATCCAGCCGCTAGCCTCTAAGAGTCCATGTGTATATCGAGGGTATAGTCATTAGAACTGAATTAATAATCATCGCTTATCCGCATGCTTGTGTCCAGTTTTACCATTTGAACGTTTGACTGCAGGTATGTGTTAAGTGAATAGTGAAGGATCTATCCAGTTATCCCAACACAAATAAATAATTGTTATCAATTTTACCAAAGGAGTGACCGGAGTGACATCATCAAAGGCAAACATCGGAGGCGATTATGGTTGTGTTTTCAAATGTACTGGGCACTTGGGTCACTTACTTCACTGAAAAGCCCATTCATTTAGTGCACGGATCAATAAACTACGGCCCGCGGGCCGCATTTGGCCCACAACGCCAGTTCATCCGGCCCACCGACGGTACTTAAACTTGCTTCATAAATCGTATGGAACACGAGACGTTGTGATACAATTTAAATTTCCATATTATGTTTAGTCTACTAGGAGATCTTCACAAATGCAGAGACCTCCTGGCTGCTATGCACCTTATTTTATAATTTTCAATTTTAAATTATTGTATCTAGATTTTCGTGTTTATTACGGAACTGTTTACCCTCGAACTCCTAAAATCGTACAGTATCGTCTCAGATTCTTACAATACGGTGCCTTAATAGTAAATAAATAAACTTACATTATGTTAAATGAATACAATAACTACTCGCATCGCAGTGCCCAGTGGGATCGAGTTAAGCTGGCGCCAAAAAAGTTAACTACTAAAAGTAGATGACTGACATATATAAAACAATATGCGGTCACTTTGTTTTACAGACATGTACTTGCTATTGATATTAATTTATATTGAGTGGACGTACAGATCACATTATCACAGTCTTTCACGGCTTTTAAAATAAAGTTACTGGTGTTATTTAACTTTGATCAAAATCGAACTCTGATCAGCACAAAACAAGATGTATCTAAATAAGAATTAATTAACAAATGATGACACCATTTGAACAACCTACCAACTAACTCGAGGTTGTTGTTTTTAGGAAAAGCTGGTTTAAAAAAAAATTATAAAATAAAAAAATCAGTTTCCATAAAGCCTATTCCCGCTGATACATTCTAGTCTGATAACTGCTCCAAGTTGTACGTGGCTGAAAGCAAGACGAGTGTTGGAAACATACGGGGACATTAAAAATCGTACTCGCAGCGGTTGGAACTGCCGAGAACAGAAGAACTTGGAGAGAACATAGTGCTACAGATACGCGAGAAGGATTAGGAACTTGCTGTTGCAATTCTCTGGCACTGGATGAGTCTTCTGATCTCTCACAGCTTCTCGTGTTTATTTGTGGTGTCAATTTGGACTTTCAGATAACGGAAGAGTTGGCATCCGTTTGCGGCATGTATGGAACAACTAATGTCTGGGAGCAAACATTTTCAAATATAATGTATTTGAATAAGTCAAGACATCGAACGAGAGGGATTGATGAACATTTGAAAACAATTCTTTTGATTGGATGCAGCAACTCCAAAGCCAACAATGATGATATCTTAAAAGCCATAAGTCACTTTCACAATTCTCACTAAACTTTTTTGCTGCTTATTTTGTGCGCAGTAGGTCTGCATGATGTAACTATCTTTTTTGCTAACGTCGCCTTCTTTGCTAACTTTTAAGCAAATCAATATGTTGGTTGTCTTTTTGTTTTTTGTACATTGCACGCCACTCACACATGATTGACATGGACTTAGTTTTTCGTCTTTGTCCCCAGAGCTTTCGTTCTGGCTTGCAAGTATTGTACGCAATGATTATCCACCCCGCCGTTAAAAAAGTTTGGTGACCCCTGGTTTAGTGAATAAACACATGAAAGGAGGTAACTGAGAAACACATCCAGTTCTGTTTCCTTCTATCAATTTGTATAACCCGACGGCCGTAAGTGTTAATTGACAGACTAACTAGAAGTTTTATGTATATTTAATGGCATATCGTTGTATTATTTAAGTCTGAATAAGCGCATCTTGGGGTAAAAATAAAATCTGGGGTCAGAGGTCAAATACCTAATAGGAAATGACGTGGGGGGTTCATTACAATGATCCGACCACGGAAAAGGTGATAAGTCATGCGGAACTCTGAGGTCACAGATCATTGCTTTTCTGAGTTACTGATTAATGCGAAAGTCTGGCCGGCTAATGTTCCCTTGTTGTTATCAAACGTGTACCTCGCATCATCAACGTCTGCTGTAGATAACGGGAGCAGACATCACCAAGGAAACGCGGTCATTACACAATACAACCTACGCGCAAATACGCCGCTAGTCGCTACAGTTGCTCGTGTCCCACGTCTGCGAGGATAATTATAGAAGGCAGTGAAGAGACTTGGCAATCAACAGCCATGTCACTGTCTCGGGCTGCGGCACTTACAAATTATTAATGTAGCTCTCAGAGTAGGCATGCTACCTGCAAGAGCGAGAGAATCGGCGAAGTCAGGCAAGGGTTCCCAAATAATGCGATGCAGACAGAGATTTTCATTTCATTCATTCAAAGGGCCGGCTAGATGACGTAACATTAGGAAATGGTTAAAGCAAAACGGTACACAGGTGCCTAATTATGGATTGTTAAAATAACATTTCTTAGAATTACATACGGCGTATAATCTCAAACCTAAATATCTAACCAACTAAACAACTCTGCCAGGGGGTGAAAGGTGGATGCCGTTCTTAAAAATATGTATATGTTGGATGCATCTCTCCTGAGATATTGTTGGATGAATCTTTCGTGAAATGTTGTTGGATGGATCTTTCGTGAGATGTTGTTGAATGCATCTTTCGTGAGACGTTATTGTATGCATCTTTCGTGAGAAATTGTTGTATGCATCTTTCGTGAAATGTTGTTGAATGCATCTTTCGTGAGACGTTATTGTATGCATCTTTCGTGAGAAATTGTTGTATGCATCTTTCGTGAAATGTTGTTGAATGCATCTTTCGTAAAATGTTGTTGGATGCATCTTTCGTGAAATGTTGTTGGATGCATCTTTCATGAAATGTTGTTGAATGCATCTTTCGTGAGACGTTATTGTATGCATCTTTCGTGAGAAATTGTTGTATGCATCTTTCGTGAAATGTTGTTGAATGCATCTTTCGTAAAATGTTGTTGGATGCATCTTTCGTGAAATGTTGTTGGATGCATCTTTCGTGAAATGTTGTTGAATGCATCTTTCGTAAAATGTTGTTGGATGCATCTTTCGTAAGACGTTGTGCTGCGATGCCTCCTCAAATCTCTTATAACAGGACATTTAATCCAAGAGTCACTTTATTTTCACTGTACATGTTTTTGTTATCTTCCAACGACCCCCCGCCCCCCCCCCACCTCCAAACGCCGCGCAATAAGCCTCTCTGTCCTGTGGTTTAAATGAAAAGAACTTCAGATGTTGTTACAGCAGGACGGAGTCAGCTCATAATCGTCCAAGACACCGCCTATTCCTCTTCCACCCTAGAATCCACTACATGATTTAACCAGTGGCCGGAGGTTTGACAATGTCTAACACATACTCTATTCATCAAATCTTCCTCGCGTTCCCCAGGGGGCGTCTTTCCCCCACGGTCATCCCCCATCAGAATGGGACAGTATCCCCGGAGCTCCCCCCCCCCCCCCCCCCCGTCAAGTGGTTAATTTCTTACCCTAGAATGGGATCACGTTCAAGTGTCTCGAGGCACTGGGGGAGGCAATGGATGGCCCAGGTGAGCGTGGGCTTCGTCTCTTGAGGTGATCAAATCAAAATTGGTTTGAGCTATGGTGCAAGTAGCAGCATTAAGAGCCGGTTCGAGCTTCAAGCAGAGAACGCTGCGGTCGCTGAGAACTGTTAAAAAGGAAAAGAGAAATTCGTTTGAATTAAATGAAGGGGTGAGCGACGTAGGTTTCCGAAGCGGTATATTCCGGCCGTCCGCGAGAGAGTTGAAAACGAAAGGAAAAACTCCCATGAAGAGGCTCCCCTTAAGGCATACAAGGAGGCGGTAGCGAGTGTAAAAATTAATAACAAACTGGCATTCATTTCCTGCCGTATGAAAAACGTGTTTCCCGGCAGATGCGGGCAACAGGTGGACAGGGGGGAGGGGGGGGGAGAGGGGGGAGGGCGGTATTTTGGTTTACGGTGAAATAAGCCTCCCTTAAACTCGGCCCGAAATTCCAGCGAGTTATGACAAGAAATCAAACCGGAAATGGGATGAGAGGACTGCCGACATTCGATTCCTGTACTTAATGTCTGGGGTTCTCAATTCAATTCATTTTGTTTTATTCCCGTCATTGATATTAGTGGTTCTCAATTCAATAACTTTTTTTTTTCAGTCACTTGTCGTAAATGTCCGGCCCATTTAGAAGGGTTTTTTTTTTTCCTTTTAATAAAAATGTCTACCATCTATTCTATAAATATACAACAAATTCTCACGCCAGTATTTTTTATCCAATTTTTAATAAATCTTATCAGAACTTTTTAATTCTATGATAATGAAATGAACATTAGTTTGTTCAATGCAGATTACAACTCAGAAGTCAAGTATGAGTAAATGTCCAATCTATAACCCACTTGGAGAAAGTAAATAGTTGACGTCATCAGGTCGGTTCAAACTGGCAATCTATTTGACGTCATCAGGTCGGCTCAAACTGACAATCTATTTGACGTCATCAAGTCGGCTCAAACTGGCAATCTATTTGACGTCATCAGGTCGGCTCAAACTGACAATCTATTTGACGTCATCAGGTCGGCTCAAACTGGCAATCTATTTGACGTCATCAGATCGGTTCAAACTGACAATCTATTTGACGTCATCAGATCGGTTCAAACTGACAATCTATTTGACGTCATCAGGTCGGCTCAAACTGGCAATCTATTTGATGTCATCAGATCGATTCAAACTGACAATCTATTTGACGTCATCAGATCGGTTCAAACTGGCAATCTATTTGACGTCATCAGATCGATTCAAACTGACAATCTATTTGACGTCATCAGATCGGTTCAAACTGACAATCTATTTGACGTCATCAGGTCGGCTCAAACTGGCAATCTATTTGATGTCATCAGATCGATTCAAACTGACAATCTATTTGATGTCATCAGATCGGTTCAAACTGACAATCTATTTGACGTCATCAGATCGGTTCAAACTGACAATCTATTTGACAGTTTCAAAATAATAACAACAAAGAGTCTAGATCTAGAGAAAACTCCTAAAATTTTTCAAATTCAATGCCAAATTTTCTGTCACTTACTTTTGTTCGATGAAAAGGCAAAAATTGACAGGGCAAATTTAACCATTTTTGGTCCGTTCATGTGTGTCTGTTATTGTAAAAATAAAACTCAAGACCCGTTTTCAAAAAGGATTGTGGATATTTATTTTAATTTTCGTTGCATAAAAAAGGTCTGCACTTTCTTTGTCTCCTCTGGTTTATTATATTCAAAAGCATTGCTCACTCCATATAAATCTATACACGTGCCCAAAGAATTTTTCGAACCCTTTAAAATGTCCAATTTTTCGTTTTTTTTTTTAAAGGAAGCTATGATTTACACTGAAGTTTCTGGAGTCCCACCTGTTCGCGTCGGGCCTAGTCCAACACTGCTCAACTCCCAGGTGGCCATACCTCACACGGCTACCCCAGGTGGTAGCACTAATCCATGGCTGCACTTTCTTCGCGTTTGTTGCTTGAGCCTTTCATAATACACGAGCCGTAATATTTACTAATCGCCTTCATTAACATGCGTGTTGATAGTCTGCAAGCTCTCTCAGCCGACCTGGGCTTGAAGCAAGTTTTCCCCGCAACTCCTGATTAAAAAAAAAGGAACAACAACCAAAAACCAAAAAAAAAAAAATAATGTGAAAACTAACATTTCTTTTTCTTTTCATCTTGTAATTAAACAAAAAATGGTTTTACTAATCGCCTTCATTAACATGCGTGTTGATAGTCTGCAAGCTCTCTCAGCCGACCTGGGCTTGAAGCAAGTTTTCCCCGCAACTCCTGATTAAAAAAAAAAAAAAACAACAACCAAAAACCAAAAAAAAAAAAATAATGTGAAAACTAACATTTCTTTTTCTTTTCATCTTGTAATTAAACAAAAAATGGTATTAAAAAATCAAATATTCCATGATAAATATTTTAAAAGTAGTGATTCTTTTATTGTTTTGTTTTTGTTTTCTAATATATTTACAGAGATTTGTCTTTCGTTTCGGCAAGAGATCCTTCGTACTTGTTTTTTAAAAATAAAGTACTAAAACGAAGTGGCTATTCGTACCCGGGTACCAGAAGTGAGCGGTTGGGATTAAGCAATTATTTAAGATTTTATTGTTGGGTTTGTAAGACAAAATGAGGTATCAAATGAAAGATAATTGAAAGGACTACGTGTTTGTAAACTTAATTCTCCAGTTTAACTAAAATTAACTAACACAAATGACATCCGAATAGCTCCGAGTCAAAATGGACCCAGACACGCAGTGACGCCACTCGCACCCGGGTACCATTAGACTCATCACACTTCTGGTACCCGGGTACGAATAGTCGCAGCCTCTCTGAAAGGTAATCATTTTAATTAATGCGTTTTAGGGCTTGGTTCAATTTTCGTGTTGAGTGTATCCTTTGTGTGTGGCATCTTTAAAACTGTTTCTTGGAACACATTTCTTGTGTGTGATCTGTTAGTTTTTAAATGTAAACGACTGTCTGCGGGTGATGATATCCTAGTGGCCCCAGCAGTTAAGAGTCGTGTAAGAAAGGCTGCTAAAACGCTGTTACAAACTTCCAGCTGGGACGTGAGGGACCGGGACTACCCGTCGAGTTAAGTGTTCCATATAAATGTCTGTTTTGACATGCCAATAATAGGCCCGGCATTGCTCAAAGTGAAGCAATGAGACAGCTCGTGAGTTCTCTGCTTCTCTCAAACCCACCCCCCCCCACCATCTCCCACCCCACCCCTGTTTCCACCCCAGCCCCGAAAACATGTAATTTTTATTTCTCGTGTTAAGACGAAAGTGTTTGCTAGGCGGCGGTTTTCTGACGGTCTTAAAAACAAACAGGATTGCTACGCCCCGGGGTAGAGTTTCTCACGAGCTCGGCTTCTCGTGCCCAGCCATGCCGGCGTCGCTTGCGGCAGCATTTCCGCTCTCGTTTTGACATTTAGATCTCGACGATCAAGCGAGATCATTCGGGTTTACAGTTTGGGTTCTGTCCCTTTGCGGCCCATCGATGTTCTTGTCAGGTTCTCTAGTACTCCGTTAAGATGCCGCTTTTCCAGTACGCCGTTCAAATGCGGGTTAACCTGTCCTTCGTTAAGATGCAGGTTCTCTAGTACTCCGTTAAGATGCAGCCTCTCTAGTACTCCGTTGAAATGCAGGTTCTCTAGTACTCCGTTGAAATGCAGGCTCTCTAGTCTCTAGTACTCCGTTAAGATGCAGGTTCTCTAGTACTCCGTTGAAATGCAGGTCCTCTAGTACTCCGTTAAGATGCAGGTTCTCTAGTACTCTGTTGAAATGCAGGTTCTCTATTACTCCGTTAACCTGCAGGTTCTCTAGTGCTCCGTTAAGCTGCAGGTTCTCTAGTACTCCGTTAAGCTGCAGGTTCTCTAGTACTCCGTTAAGCTGCAGGTTCTCTAGTACTCCGTTAAGCTGCAGGTTCTCTAGTACTCCTTTAAGCTACAGGCTCTCTAGTACTTCGTTAAGCTGCAGGTTCTCTAGTACTCCTTTAAGCTGCAAGTTCTCTAGTACTCCGTTAAGCTGCAGGTTCTCTAGTACTCCGTTAAGCTGCAGGTTCTCTAGTACTCCGTTAAGCTGCAGGTTCTCTAGTACCCCGTTAAGCTGCAGGTTCTCTAGTACTGCCATTTGTATTTCATGTTCACTAAGAAGATCTGTCACCTTTGATATAATGTAGGCACGACACTTTCAAGTCTGTAGGTGCCTTCATTTAGGCTATGGCTTCACTGCTTTCGTATTTAACGGGAATCCAAGACTGACATACGAGACCAATCGTTCGGTAGAGCAATTTCGTCTGAAATTGTGGTCATATTGCAACCGATCACATCCGAATCTAACACGTTCTCAATGAACATACCCAAAATATAATTAAAACAAAACACAAAACAATTAAATATTTTAAATATAATTACAAAAAATAAAAAAAATTAATCGACTTGCAATACAATATGAGTTTAATGCATGCATATTTACATTTTCAAATACTGTTGGCCTAATCATATATAAATAATGTAAAAATATGAATTTACGAAAAGGCAAAAACTGCAAGTCAAATTAAATTTACTAATATCTTAAAATGTTATGTATGCCTTGGGAAATGTTAAACAACTTCAAGGTGTTCACTTTTCTCGGTTTGTTAGGAAGCTGGTGATCCCTTGCCTCTTCACTATATAAAGATCCTACTTATCACTTGTTAGTTTGGCTACTGAAAGTTTTGTTCGACATTAACTTCTCTTCATTACATCTCTTGATTGTTGATTATGACAACGGCCTTGACCTTTTATGACTACTGTTAAGCAATAGGCAAACCTTATTCATATTTGTGAAAAAAATAGATAAATAAATACAATATATATGTGTGTGTGTGTAAGTGTGTGTGTGTTTGCGTCTTTAAAAACTTCAATGGGACAGTTATGACTGGAAAAAAAGGACTTTCAGCATGCGCTCGTTGGTACACGCCCGTGGAGCACCGGCTGTCATCGAGGTCGTCTGAGCAAATGAAACCCTGATCACATTGTTATTGCATTTCATTTTTCTACCGAATTTGGTCTCGTCCGTCAGTATTGCTACCGGTGAAATTTGGAAGCTGTGAAACTCTAGCCTAAAAATCGCGTAATTTTTAAAAATCAAGTTAGCAAAAAACCTGACTGACCGCTTCATAAATTATGCACAATTTGTAGCCATAGGCTGAAGAATAAAGTATTAAAAATATACATTTTTGAAATTTTCAGATGAACTTCGGATCATGAGAAATGTTCAGCGATTTCGTTCCCCAGATTTTGCCTAAATGTTTCATGGGCTCTAAGTGATACTGAATATAGACCAATGGTTCTCAAGATCTCCATGAGCAAAAAAAATTTGCAACCACCGCCACCATCGGTTCCCATCCTTTTTATCCTCCCGTTCCCCTTGATTGTACTTTTTATTTATGGGTTCCTTCTCTCCGTCACCCCCCACTCATTCCTAAAAAGAGATTAAAAATAAATAATCAAACGCAGCACATAAGATTAATGCCATGTTTTGGTTTTTATCTTTTATTTGACAAGTTAGTTCACTTTATTTTTTTTTCAAGTAGAAAAAAAAATAATATTGACAAAAATTTACCCACGTTAATTTTTTTTTAGTTTTGATGAAATGACAATAATTATTCATTAGTTTTAAAATAACAGTTATTCCTCCTGTATGAAAATAGGAGAATGTGGCTTATGTGCTCTATGGCTGCTTTTAAAAAATCGGATTAAATGGAAATATGTAATATATATATATATAAAACATCAAATCAAGAGCTGGTTCAAACTTATTGTGATTTTTATTAATCTTTTGTTACAAAATAATATCCAAACTTATTATTTAGTTATCTACAGCCTAACAACCACCAGCAGAACTTGAAAGAATAATAAAGGCGATGGAGATGAGATGTTTCAGAAGCATTCTTGACATAAGCTATAGAGACCATATCTGTAATGAACAAGTGAAAGAAAGGATTCGTCAGGCAATTGGGCAGTATGATGACCTCCTGGTGACTGTAAAAAAAAACGCAAACTGGAATGGTATGGCCACGTCACAAAAAACAAACAAACAACGGCGCCAAAGAAATCACGTAGGGCACAACGAGATGAGGGAGAAGAAGAGGAAGATAGAGGAAAAGATGGGAAGATGACATCAAACAGTGGACGGGACTAAAACTAGGCGATGATGTGTGAAGTGCAGAAAACAGAGAGGAATGGAGAAGGAAAGTTTTCATGTCATCTGTGGCGCCCCAACGGTCCAAGGCCATGATGATGATGATGACGATGTACAGCTACCGAACCCTTAATGCATCTTATAACTGGCAAAATTGTATTAAATGATACAATATTATTGGAAGACGTTCTGAGCATCTAAGCGTCTGAAAAGGCAACCAGCTATATCCAACTAATGGTCTCTTGATCATATGGTTTTTTTCTGAGAAAAGACGATTTTGAATTATTACGCCATATATTGTACGATTTTTGGGTAAAAATTGTATCCTTTGTAGCAGGGACTCCATCTGTCTTGTTGTAATTCAATGACCAACCCGCCCGTAACAAGCAACCACCAGGCGATTTATTGTGCTTCAAGGACCAACCCGCCAGAAACATGCAACCACCAGGCAATGCCAGAGTTTTTCTTATCAGAGCCACTGTTACATTTATCGTCTTACTAGAAGAGGTGGGTGGGGGGCAGTGAGCAGTGAAGGCAAACCGAAGCCCTGCATTTAAGGTCGGGGTCCGAGCAGCCGTGTGTGTGAGAATTGTGTCAGACACGAGTGAACGGACTTGGGTGAAAGTAAACGGAAGTTGGATGTGTAAGATTTGCAGACGATAAAGTAACAAAAAGAGTGACGTGTGTACGCTCTTGTTGGAGCGTGAGAAATGGACAAGTTACAATTACTTGATCTTGGAAACAGAGTCATGGTGAAAGGAGGTATACAGAGAGAGAGAGAGAGAGAGAGAGAGAGAGAAAGAAGGGGGAAGGAGGAAGAAGGGAAAGAGAAAGAGAGTGAGAGAGAGAAAGTGCGAGAGAAGTGGAGGGATAGTGGGAGGGGCAAAGAGAGAGGTAGAGAGAATGATGGGGGGGGGAGAGAAAGAGAGAAGGAGGGAAGGAGAGAGAGAGTGAGAGAGAAAAGAGAGAGAGATGGAGAGTGGAAGGAGAGAGAGAGAGAGAGAGGGAGAGGGAAAGAGAGTCTCCGGGTTTTGAAATCAGAGTTTTCTTCTCTTGGATTAGTTGTCATCCAAAGTTAACGAGTCCCATCCAACCGGAGTGCTGGGCCTTTGTGGGGATTGAACTCCAGACCATGAACTTGAAATGGCTCCGTTTAGACCATACGACCATTACTAAAAACTATATATATATATATATTAGCCGATATACACGGCATGTGCCGGGATAGCATTGGGAGCAAAGGATCTTCTACAGCATTGTAATTAACATTAATTTAAGCACCATGTACAAAAAGCACCGCTCTAGTCAAAATGGTCATGATAAATCTGTCTACAATTAAAACACATTTAAAATAACTTTTGTAAACCGTTCGTTTTCCGATGGGATCCCTAAGGCCGGACGGAACCCAATCGGATCCCATTTCCAGATGGGATCCCGTTTTCCGATGTATCCCGGTATCCGGAGGTATCCTTAAGCCCGTTTGGATCTCGATCCCGGTGGGCTCCCAATCCCGTTAACTTCAGGTCCCGGTTGGATCCCTATCCCCTCTGTATCCCTATACCGTCGGTATTTTCCGATGGGATCCCGACCCCGATAGGCTCGATTTTCCGGATAGAAAACCGTTCCCGGTGGAATTCCGATACCAATAGGTGTCCACACCCGATCCCGGTTGGATCCTGATCCCATTGGTAACCCTTTCCTGTCGGTATCCTGACAGGATCCCGATCCCAGATGGATCCCGAATCTTCTGGTATCCCTATCCCGTCGGTATCCCTTTTCCGGTCGGATCGAATTTCCCGGTGGGATCCCTATTCCGTCTCGATCCCGATCCCAGTGTGATTCCGATACCAATGGTTGTCCGCTCCCGATGGGATCCCGATCCCGTTGGTATCCCGATCCCGTTGGACCCTGTTTCCTGGTGAGATTCCGATCCCTCTCGATCCCAATTCCGGTGGGATCCCGATCCCATCGGTATTCCGATCCCTGTGTTATCTCGATAGAAGTTGGATCACGATACCGGTAGTTTGGAGTTTTCCTATAGAATTTCGATCCGAGTGGGATCTCGATCGCGTTAGGATACCGATCCCGTTAGGATCTCGTTTCCCGGTGGAATCCTCTTCTCTGGTATATATGAGATCCCGATCCCGGTTTGATCCCGTTACCCGATTGGATCGCGTTACCGATGGCTTCAGTTTACTGATGGATCTCGGTAACGTTACTGTAAGCCTTTATATTCCTATATTAATATTTATCCTCGTAGAACAATATAGAACTTTGTGGAACATTCTAGATTAAAATTAATATCCTCCTCGAAATGTGTAAACAATAGTTTTCTATGTAATTATTTTTCGAATACGAAACATTATACAACTGAATCCACTACATGCTACACAGCCCCACCATCCTACCTAGTACCACTATTCACCAGCACTTTGATCCCACCCAGACCTCTCACATCCCACAATGCACTCCTCCATTCCTACCAAGTCCCCACCTTTCCTAACCAAGTACCACTAGTCTCGTCTCCCCCCCCCCCCCCCCACCCCCACACCATCACCCCCCTCCCCAACCCCAAATGGCTCACACAAAGTTGGTTGCACTTTTTGATCCTCTAGTCGGACTCAAAGAATTCCCAGAAAACAAAAAAATTAGTCAAATAAGTGGAGTCCTTGAACTTCCAGACCCATTGAATCCCAGCGGTCCATTTTAATGTGATTGTAACCCTGGTGCGAAGACTTTGAGTTCACGCGGTGTGAGGGAATTTCCGATTCTTCTTTGGCCGCGTAGGTAGTGCTGTACGGGGAGCTAACTCGATTAGTCTTATAACGTTAGTTTCAAATAACAGCGTCGGTTGTTTACCCCTGTTTTGCCCGTTACTTAATGTCATTTAATTATTTCTCTACATTCAAGACCGCGCTTTGATCATCTTGTTGCTCGGCCCGCAGAACGCGGATGAATGCGAGGCTCGCAATGCTTTCATGTGATGCCCGGCTTAATGCACCAAGTACTTTAGCTCCACGAGATGACAACATTCTTGGCGGCTTAGGGGGGGTTCACTTTCAGACACAAGCTAAATTAGATTGCAGATTTTTTTTTTCTCCATGAGATGGGAAAAGCAGGCAGCGTAGTGTGTTGTAGTACCATGTAGACAGAGTGTGTTGTAGTACCATGTAGACAGAATGTGTTGTAGTACCATGTAGACAGAGTGTATTGTAGGACCATTGGATAGTGAGTTGTAGTATCATGTAGACTTAAGATGAACACAGTGAGTTGCAAAATTATTGAAAACACGCAGTCAAACAAAATATGCGCCCGGGGGCAAACCTGAATTTATGCGCCCTTCTCCCCGACAAAGATGTATTACTACACTTCTTTTTTCATTAACAATGATGATTTTGGCGCCCCTCCTTCATTCGTCGTCTCCCCTACCCCCCCCCCCCCCCCTGTTCGAACTCCTATTACCCTTTTCCGCAGCCCTTGTCCGCAGCCCTACCCCCTTGTCCGCACCCCCCCCCCCGATCCCGTCCCTTGCCCACACATCCCTGTATATTCGTAAAGAACCTTGACACGACTGAGTTTGGAAAGGTCAAGGCTATATTTGGAATGACGTGAAGGTTTAAGAAAAGAGAACGGTTTATAAAATGGTGTCACGTGACCCTGATGTCTGTTAACATGGAACTACATTTGTACAATACCTTATCTATATTTAGCTTCTGGTATGGCTGCTTCCCTTTCGCAACCGGCACACCTCCTACTTTACATGTGTTATATTAATATTACTCAATTTAAAAAAAAAGAAAAAAATGGCTTTCAAGCAGCGAGCGGTCATGCGTGACGGTTGAGCTCGGGTAAAAAAAGTGGTGTTTTTTTTCTTTCTATTCTATTAATCAACAAAGAGCCACAGGTATGTCGTAGGACTGTCTGTAGGACTGTCAGCAGGTCTATCTGTAGGACTAATCTTTCAACGCTGGCAGGTACGGTGTAGGACTGTCGGTAGGCCAATTGCCTATAGAAAATGACAAGTAAAATCTTCTTTATTGTCACACTTGAACCCACCGGGTATTGCTCGAAATACCCGGACCCGGTATAAAAAAAAAGTGGACCCGGTTAAGCCCTAAGGAAGCGATATTTTTTTGTCATGAACGGGGCGTTATGCGACGCCTAAAAAAAAAAATAATAAATAAATTATGTTTAGGCTTTCGAAATATTACAAAATGATAATCTTAACATTTTCTCCGAACAGGAAATGCGGAGTTAGTTTTTAGCTATGTTTTGAACAACGACGTTCGGCGGAAGTCACTTTGGCCCTACCAATCAACTAGTTCCTGGTCGGTGGATTCGTCACGTGCAAGTAGTGGGCAGCACAGTGATTGAAAAAAAAAATATATATATTACAATAAGTGAAAGTATTACGCCACTGCTTTAATTAGTTTGGCATCGGATTAAAAATGCTTAAGCACACTTAATATTCTTGCTCATCGGGCCAGTCTTGATAATTAACACAAGTGAAAAAAAAAAACTCTTGCAACACAAAGAAGCTCCATTTGTTTCCCCATCTTCCCCCTGGCCCACATTCAAAACACTAATGAGGTAATCAGATTAATGGCTCTTTTGACACTCGATGCGCATATTAAATCCATCTGGGTTTGTTTTGTTGTTTTTTTTTGGGCCACCCACAGTACGTTTGATAGAGACCCTTTTTGTCTCGGTTTTTTATTTTACTCGTTACCAGTTGTAACGCAATCACACACATTACCAGTTGTAGTTGCAATCATCACACGTTACCAGTTGTAGTTGCAATCACACACATTACCAGTCGTAATTATTGTAATCACACGTTACAAGTTGTAGCTGTAATTACACACATTAACAATTGTAGTTGTATTTATACACATTGCCAGTTGTAATTACATACGTCAGCAATTAAAGTTGTAATTATACACATTGCCCAGTTATAATTATACAAATTACCAGCACTAAGTACAAAATTACCAATTGTGGTTGTAACTATACACATTGCCAGTTGTAATTACACACATTACCAAATGTAGTTGTAATTATACACATTAACAATTGTAGTTGTAATTATACACATTTCCAGCTGTAATTACACACATTAACACTTGTAGTTAATTACACACATAACCAGTGTAGTTGTAATTATACACATTGCCAGCTGTAATTACACACATTACCAGTTGTATATTTAATTACACACATTACCATTTGCAGTTGTAATCACACACATTACCAGTTGTTGTGTTGCCACATACTATGATTAAAGGGGCAAGTGTGTTGCCACAGACTATTATTAAAGGGACAAGTGTGTTGCCACAGAGTATTATTAAAGGGACAAGTGTGTTGCCACACACTATTATTAAAGGGACAAGTGTGTTGCAACACACTATGATTAAATGGACAAGTTTGTTGCCACACACTATTATTAAAGGGACAAGTGTGTTGCCACACACTAATGATTAAAGGGACAAGTGTGTTGCAACACACTATGATTAAATGGACAAGTTTGTTGCCACACACTATTATTAAAGGGACAAGTGTGTTGTCACACACTAATGATTAAAGGGACAAATGTGTTGCCACACACTATGATTAAAGGGACAAGTGTGTTGCCACACACTATGATGAAAGGGACAAGTGTGTTGCCACACACTATAATTAAAGGGACAAGTGTGTTGCCACACACTATAATTAAAGGGACAAGTGTGTTGCCACACACTATAATTAAAGGGACAAGTGTGTTGCTACACACTTTGATTAAATGGACAAGTGTATTGCCACACACTATGATTAAAGGGACAAGTGTGTTGCAACACATTATAATTAAAAGGACAAGTGTGTTGCCACACCCTATGATTAATATGATTAAAGGGACAAGTGTGTTGCCACACACTATGATTAAAGGGACAAGTGTGTTGCCACACACTATGATTAAAGGGACAAGTGTGTTGCCACACACTATGATTTAAGGGACAAGGGTGATGCAACACTATGATTAAAGGGACACGTGTGTTGCCACACACTATGATTTAAGGGATACGTGTGTTGCCACACACTATTTTCTAAATGATCTTACCCCCAACTGCCACCCATTCAAAGATTATCACGAATGGATCTAGCAGTCATGAAATTTCTGATCGAAATTAACCTTTTTTTAATGTACCCAATAGTAAATTTCTATAATGTCAAGGTAATGGATAGAGTTTCTTTACAGATTCCAATCATTTAATTTAAAAAAAAAAAAATTAAGTTCTTTCAAGTAGTCAACCTTAGGCACTGGAATTTACAAGATATGGGAGATAAATGTGTACGCTTATGAACTTTATCTACGTAGTCCTGAATATGATAATTTAGTGAAACATGCGGTCACAACTTTTAATCTTTAGATTATTCTCAATAACATTCAACTGATAATAAATCATAGGAATGTGTTCGAGGGCGCTCAACGCCACCTGTCCTGATTGACACCCCATTGTCAGACGCCCAGTGAACAATCATTTGTGGTGACATGTTGGTCGCATATGTAGAGACAAAATCATGTTTGGTGTTTAACACCTTCTGTCCAAATGATACCACGTGGTCGGGTCTTTAGGTCGTATCTTAAAGAAGACCCCTCCTGACCCGCTTCTTTGACTGAGCCAGCACCGAGAAAACTAAACCATCCACATTATCGCGTTTCCCTCCCAAGCGCCACACTTCCCTCTGCATCACCACACTTCCCCTGCATCACCACAACCACCACCACCACACGTGCCACTCGCCCAAGCCAGACGTGAATCTGCCCAGCTACGTATTTACTCGCTCGGTACCTCCCCTGTTTTGCTTTACGCAATAAAAAGCTAATACCAACGTCTGTCGGCCAATTTAAATGCTGTGTAAACGGCTGTATCAAAGCTGGGGGGGAGGGGGGTGCCGAGGTCACATAAGACCACACATTAAGTGCTTGGTTAGAGAGTAGGACACACCTTTAAATTAGATCCATATTTTTTTTTTGTTTTAAAGTTTACGCATCCAACAATGAAGGGGTGACAACCATTCAAGGGTCACATGCGGACATTTAAAAAAAAAAAAAAATTTTTAAATATTTTAAATTACCTTATCACTTCTTTATATATTATTTTCTAAATATATATATTTTGTTAATTTTTTTTTTTTTTGTTTTAAAGTTTAAGCAACCAACAATGAAGGGGTGACAACCATTCAAGGGTTACATGCGGACATTTAAAAAAAAAAAAAAGATTTTTAAATATTTTAAATTACCGTATCACATCTCGCTATATTATTTTCCAAATATATATATATTGTTAATTTTTTTATATTGTGACCTAGGGAACAAAACATTTTTTCTTTCTTTTTGTTTTTTTCTTTCATCATTAGGTTTTTTTCGGTGATTTATAGAATGTGCGTTCTTTAGGATGAACTTTTTTTTGTAACCAAAAGTGTCGTCTGTGATGGTGGGGTGCGGCTCAGGATCATGGGAGTTAACTAGCTTCATTGCATGCACGGTAAAGGGCCACCCGAGTTTAGAGTACACAACAGTTGCTATCTTAACGTGGGGGGCCCGAGGATGTCCTTGTCAAGCTTGGAACAGGTAAAGTCAAGGGAGGGGCAGCGCGTGGCAGGTGCCTGCACAAAGAGGTGTTCTTTCGGACAGGAGGAATTGACACGTTGTGGGATGTGTGGTGTGTGGGTGGGGGGTGAATGGGGTGCTGCGGCGCACGGAAATAGTTCTCTGCACCTAAAGAGTGGTTAGGTTTGGATACAATTAATATTGGTGCTCAATTAACAAGTATAGAAGGAGAAAATTTTGAGAAGAAAGAAATTATATTTACCACTGAGCGTAGGCACCAACATTACCAAGGTAAAAGCAGGTAACGTCACGCTCTCTCAACATTACCACGGTAACAAAAGGTAACGTCAATCCCCATTAACATTACCACGGTAACAACAGGTAACGTCACTCTCCATCAACTTACCACGGTAACAAAAGGTAACGTCAATCCCCATTAACATTACCACGGTAACAACAGGTAACGTCACTCTCCGTCAACATTACCACGGTAACAAAAGGTAACGTCAATCCCCATTAACATTACCGTGTAAACAAAATTAAGACAAAAAGGAAACAAATCAATAACAGCAAACAATCAAATCTCTTTGCTGCCAATGATTATTTTCCTTTTAATTAAGAAATGATTATGTACCTTTAAAATAAGAAATGGTTATGTCCCTTTTAATAAGATCTGACCATGTCCCTTTTAATTAAGAAATGATTATGTCCCTTTTTATTAAGAACTTATTTTGTCCCTTTTAATTCAGAAATGATTGTGTCCCTTTAATAAAGAAATGATCATGTCCCTTTTAATTGATAAAAGTTTATTGACTGGATCAGCACCCATCCCATAACACACCGAGCAGACGTAACCTTAGAGTTCAAGGGCAGATTAACCTCGACCTTCATTCCCAGTAGGGGGAAACAAACATGGCAGTTCTATTAGGGGATGTGGGGGATAACAGCAATGGATTTTGGTGGCGCTTGGGGTGTGCGACCACACGCCCCTGTTCCACAATTCTACAAACCACAACTCTCTCTTTAAAATTAAGCCACTTTAATAGATTAATATCAAATTAATTGACGAGTTTATTCCAATTACTTGTTTCTAATGTTCGTCTTATGAACATTTCGTTCATTTAATTGGTTATTTCAACATGCTAATCAAATGTGTGGATTAAAGTCAAGGATTTTCTGGTTAACTGAATCGGACATTTCAACATATTAATTTTTAAAAAAAAATCTTTTTTTTTAAAAACCGGTTGATTACATTGGTTTACTAAAATGGGTAAACAAGCAGGCTAAATGGTTAATGAAGTGTGGATAATAAAACACATCTCTATGTGAGTTGTTCTGCGCACGCCCGCAAAGGTCTCTAATCTAGAACAACCAGTTTACAACATTCCGTTTTGGGACTCGAGCCCTGAATTCTTTATTTTCTTCCTTATATAAGGTATATAAATAAAATTTTAAACAGAGCTATTGAATGGCTGGATCAAACGCTACAAGTGTGTGGACTATATGTTTGAAAATCCACGCTTCTCACATGGGCAGCTGTGTGTGGCTTGCTCACATGGACAGCTGTGTGTGGCTTGCTCACATGGACAGCTGTGTGTGGCCTGCTCACATGGACAGCTGTGTGTGGCCTGCTCACATGGACAGCTGTGTGTGGCTTGCTCACATGGACAGCTGTGTGTGGCCTGCTCACATGGACAGCTGTGTGTGGCTTGCTCACATGGACAGCTGTGTGTGGCTTGCTCACATGGACAGCTGTGTGTGGCCTGCTCACATGGACAGCTGTGTGTGGCCTGCTCACATGGACAGCTGTGTGTGGCCTGCTCACATGGACAGCTGTGTGTGGCCTGCTCACATGGACAGCTGTGTGTGGCCTGCTCACATGGCCAGCTGTGTGTGGCCTGCTCACATGGACAGCTGTATGTGGCCTGCTCACATGGACAGCTGTATGTGGCCTGCTCACATGGACAGCTGTGTGTGGCCTGCTCACATGGACAGCTGTATGTGGCCTGCTCACATGGGCAGCTGTGTGTGGCCTGCTCACATGGACAGCTGTGTGTGGCCTGCTTACATGGACAGCAGTTTGTGGCCTGCTCACATGGGCAGCTGTGTGTGGCCTGCTCACATGGACAGCTGTATGTGGCCTGCTCACATGGACAGCTGTGTGTTGCCTGCTCACATGGACAGCTGTATGTGGCCTGCTCAGGCGTCGAAAACCCTTCTATATTCGTGAAAGCACCAGACGGAAATACACAAAATACTGTCTTTATAAAAGGTACTTCAAAAACACAATTAAGACACAAACACGTTCTCTCTTTCTTTGAGTGGCATTGCAATGCATGCTGCCGGCGACTCGCTAGTTAAGAAATAAAAATAAAACTCAAGAGTTAATTCTACACACTGTCGTTCAATTTTACTAATGCAATTTTATTTGCTCTGAGACTTATAGGACACCGTTCCTCATAAGGCGGGCTCCCTCGTGAACCTGGGGAACTCACATGAAACAAGAGCCACACTTTTGTGTGTTCCTTTATGTCAGTGGTTCTAATGCCGCGACCCTTTGATACAATTCCTCATGTTGTGGCGACCCCCAGCCACAAAATTATTTTCGTTGCTACGTCATAACTGTTGAGCTTATGTTTTTTTTCCGATGGTCTTAGGCGACCCCTAGGAAAGGTAAAGGTCGAAACCCACAGGTTGAGAACCGCTGCCTTATGTAGTTGATAACTTATCTTGGGGGCTCCGTAAACTTCATTTTTTTTTTCAAGCCTGAACAGATCTCGTTACACGATTTATTTATACAGTTGTATAATAATGTTGTATGTTGTGGAAATAGTGTTATGTAGTTATATAATAATTGTGTATATTGTGGACCTATGGTTATCTAATTGTATAATAAATTTGCATGAGACACATGGCTATGTATTTGTACAATAATTTTGCATGGGACATATGGTTATTACATATCTCACAAATAAAATGATGTCAGGGAAACTCTGAGCTCAGCTTAAGCTCCCTAATATGTCAAGTCATATTTAGAGTTCTTGCATAATTAATCTCAATGTCCGAAAGCAGGGAAAAAACTTTGTTTATCCATAAAAAAAATTTCATCCCGGATTGAATTCCATAAATATAAACATTATGCACCAAGTCATATAAGCTATAACGATCAAGCAAAATAAGCCATACCATTCAAGCATATAAGCCAGCGGTTCTCAGCCTGTGGGTCGCGACCCCTCTATGGGGTCGAACGAACCTTTCCCAGGGGTCGCCTTAGACTATCGGAAAACATAATATATACTCTAAAGTTATGAAGTGTCAACGAAATTAATTTTGCAGTTGGGTGTCGCAACAACGTGAGAAGCTGTATTAAAGGTCGCGGCATAAGGAAGGTTGAGAACCGCTGATGCACAACATTCACATTATCTTATTGACATGAAGAGATGGTTATATGTGTACTGGAATGGTTATGGGTTATTGTATGGTTATGGGTATTGATAAGGGTTCGATATTTGGTACGAGCATTGGTACGAGTATTGGTAAGGGAGTGTGTATTTGAAAATGGTATGGGTAGTGGGTATGGGTAATTGTATGGTTATGCGTATTGATATGGGTTTGATATTTGGTATGAATATTTGTATGAGTATTGGTATGGGTATTGGTTTTGGTATTTCTATGGTTTAAATGTCAAGTTTTATGTAACTGTTCACTTGAGTGTTACATAACGTGTTATCGATCGCAAAAATCTATCATTTTTTTTTTACCGAACAATATCTTTCACATAGAAAACTCTTCACAATTAAATGTTTACATTACAAGATTATAATTATACCCAAAAAGATAAAAAAAAAAATAAAAAAATAAAATTAGAAAAAAAAAAAAAAAAACAGGAACTGAATATTTTGGTAAAAAATTAAAAGATCAATAATTTATTAATCAATAATCGTATTTATCATTTCTTTTATGAAATAAAAAAATAATAATAATTAGAAAATAAGTTAAAACATAAACATTTAATAAAATTATAATTCTTCACAGTTATCTAAACAAACATCCTGCTAGCTTCTCGTCATGCCTTTTTGGTCAATTAATCGTATTGTTTCCCCGTCCATTAACTGGAGGTCCTCGCCTGCGTCTCGGAAGTCGAGGGAAAAAGTAAGCCTGTGAAACAGATCGAATCTATCGTTCACAGTGACACAGGCGAACTGCAGCCCCCAAGGATGCACGTGCTGTGTAGGAACAACGAAGCCACGTGGAAGACATTCAGAACACCGTAACCAACATTACTGGAGGAGGTACGAGCCCGGCCCGTTTTTTACCGCACGTGTTGTGGACGAACCTGGGTGCCTGTTCCCGCTTGATGTGTACAGTAAACAAGATCAGGTAAGCCAAGTTGTGTTGTGAGGTTATATGTATTATAATGAACAGGTGAAAACCCCTTGGTGAGACGGTGGAATATCACATTATTGTAGCCTTTTAAAATTTCGATCTCAATTACGGATTAATTATGATTTTTGGCTACTTTTAATTATTTTTGATATTCCCGATAATGGAACAAAATTAATGAAATAGAGGTAGAAATTAAATCATTTGCTTTTTTCGGCCTGATGGTATCGAATTCATGTTGCTAAGAATAGATGTCACGTGTGAAATTTACATATAAAATTGTTTAAACGCAAAACCTGTTTTTACGAAGTCTAATCCGACTAACAACGCCAGACTTCGACGGCTAATTCAATTGCCAAACCTGGTTTATGACGGTGCCGCCCGCCTTAATTTCTGGCACATGTTATCGCAACTCCCACCTTCTTCGCGATTTTATCGGCTACTTCTTTCATTTCCCTAACTCCTTCCGATAGGTCAGTCGTGGCGCTGGCCGGCCGTGTCTAATCCAGCTAATTCACTAACTAAATCAGCCTTTATGAGGTGACTGAGATAATTAATTAACGAGACGGGATGAAAGGTGCCTCTTCCCCCCCCCCCCCCGAGCTCTGGCTGCCGGGGCCTTTCGGGAGGCACACGGCTACCCAAGCGCACATATGAAAGTAATCGAGCGGGGCCTCCCAGGGCGGAGCAGAGCCCTGAGGGGAAGCTGCCCTCGCGCGGAAAATGTTAACTAAATAATCACAAACCTCAAGTGCCTTATCTAGATTTCGAGATGAGACGACGCGTCCGACCATCAGCCCAAAATAGGCTCCTTCATTAAGCCTTTCAATTGTTTTCTTATTATTCAGGACCTATGATGCTCGATTCTCTCGTCCGTGCCAATAGCCATGCATTATCCGTCCCGGCAGCGTTCCGTTTGTTATGGTGTTGTCTTTGAAGCCCCTCCGCTGTTTATTTGGACAAAAAGTGTCTCGTGGTCACGTGATCTGCAATTTTCCCGCGAGGGATTTCGCTCAGTTTCCGGCAACCTTATGAAGAAGTCGTCCACACCTTCCCGGGGCCGTGGTATCGTCTGAATGAGTTTATTTGTGGCTGTCTACGTCACCCGCGTTTGTTTGTTACGGCAGACGCTTGTTGCCGATACTTCCATGACTTTCAATAAACACGCTCCCCCAGCAGATACAATGGATAGTGCTCACCCCTGCCCGAACTCCTCAGACGCTACCTGGAATTATACAACCGCCCTCAACAATGAGGCTAGACAGAGCCAGACTTTCCCCAAGTCTTGGAGACACAAGACATAACAGCAGAGCAGTTTCATTATTTCAAAGATGCACGTATCGATGGATTGGTGTATCAAAGATGCACGTATCGATGGATTGGTGTATCAAAGATTCACGTATCGATGGATTGGTGTATTGCCAATGAGGTTTTGATCGTGCTACTTGGACGTCCTGTGTTACAGACTGAATGCATGGCCATCAGGACCATGCTAGAGTCTAGAGCACAAACACTGCAGCACATTTTTGTTTCAAATAGTATCATTGGAAATCAAAATCAGCTTGAATAAACATTCACTTCAACACTTGTTGAAAATACTTGCAAACTATCCAACATTCCTTAAGAAAAATTACCCGATTTTGTCAATTTGTTTCAGAAAGTTCCATGCCTTTTAGGACTAATTTGCAACTCTTGAAAATACTTGAAAACTATCCAATATTCCTTAAGAAAAACCATCCGATTTCGTCAATTTGTTTCAGAAAGTTCCATGCCTCTTACATGACTACTTTGGTCCCTTGACGTATTGCCCAAATGTGGCGCGCACACGTGACTCAATGTCTAAAGCGATTCATTTTTTAACATATAAAAAATATATATATATATACCACTCTTGCCCCATGTGTTGTATATTTTGTTTTCTTTATAATTATCGAAAATCATAAATTTTAATTTATTAGAATGCATTGCGCTTTTTAACCAGCGCAAATAATGCACGTTTCTGACGTGAAAAAAATATAGGGGGGGGGGAGGGGGAGGGAGAGAATATGATAATTACGTAATATTTTAAACAAATAATAAATGTTAAGAATTTTTAATTTTTATTTTGCTGATGTCATGAATCGTGTTCCTAAATTGTATGGAGGTACAGGTCATTACAATCATGTCATTACAATCATGTCATTACAATCATGTCATTACAATCATGTCATTACAGTCATGTTATTACCATCATGTCATTACAATCATGTCACTACAGTCACTTTAATCATGTCATTACAATCCTGTCATTACAATCATGTCATTACAATCAATTCATTACAATCATGTCATTACAGTCATGTCATTACAATCAAGTCATTACTATGAAAGACTCGTTGTAACATTGACTCATCTGATCTACAGGGTGGAACGGTTTTAAATTTGACTCATCTGATCTACAGGGTGGAATGGTTTAAAGATTGACTCATCCAATCCACGGGGTTGAACGGTCTTAACATTCACTCATCCAATCCACAGGGTGGAACGGTCTTAACATTCACTCATCCAATCCACAGGGTGGAACGGTTTTAAGTCAAAGCTAGATAGCCAGATTTAACATTTTTCCACCATTCTAATGTACAAAAAAGAACTCTAACCATTCTAACCTCTTTAACCACTTTAACCGCTGCTACCACTCTAACGAATATAGCAATTAACTTTGAATAGAACGATTCATTTGAAAATTGTAATTATTTTGAGGTTAAAAAAAAAATAAATTTGGAAACAAAATTAAACCCTCAAGTCCATTAAAAATTGCACTTTTTTTCTTCTTTTTCTGTAGTTCACAGCCCTTTAAGTAGAGATTGTTTTAGATTTAGTACGCGTCGTAGAACGTTATTGTTTGTGTCTCGCGAACATTTTAGGAAGTAACCAAAAAAAAGGTTGACCAATCAATTGACTTTCAAAATGACGACATTTTTTACAACTGACCCCTCCCCCTTCCCCCCACCTCTTCTCGTTTCATCCCGTGTCTTGTTCAACCATAACGTTATTGAGAATTACCAACTGTCAAAATATACGTTCACTTAGCTTGTGTCACGTGACCTCCCAGTTGTGTAATCATACTTAAAACAACAAACCCCCCAAAGTGAATACCTTTCACATTCGGGGCCTCTGTGATGTACGGCCTCAAACTGCTGTAGCATGCTTCCAACACGTGTTCTGTCTTAGGACCATTTAACATGTGTTGGTACACTGGCCCACGGAGCTCGGCGGGGGGAAGGGGGTGGGTTCCAGGCCACACTACAGCTCTCATCTCCAGCTCATTTAAGCTCAGGGGTTCTCCAACTTTGGGGCATGGCCTCTAACCCCTAGACCAAACCATGGAGAGCGTGAGAAAAAAGCTATTTTTTTAAAGTTTAAAACGTAATGCAATATGAATGATTATAACATGCCTTATTGTCGCTAAACAAATTAATTTGACAATCAAACCAAACTAGTTTCCATCGTCTAGGTTTAAAAGTATGCAAGACTTTCGAAAACTGTAAAAAAAAAAAATTGCATAGATGGATTTTTTTTTTGTTTTTTTTTTTTTTTTTTTTTTTGTTTTTTTTTTTGTTTTTTTGTTTTTTTTTTTTTTTTGTTGTTGTTGTAAAATCGAAAACTTGGGGGTTGATCAATACATGAATGTTTTTTTGGAACCACTGATAAACATAAGGATTGACTAAAGCTTGAAAGGTGATCAGTAAACTATGATTATTAAATGCTTCGCAAATACGCCATCAAAATATGTATAATTATACTTTTTAAAGCAAGGACAACTTAAAAAAAACAACAAAAACCATAGAAGATAAAACTGTACGCCTTTGTGAATCATAACCCTGTATGTTTTGAGAATCACTGATTGAAACTTATATCGACATTAAAAAATAAGCTGCCTCCAACGTATTACGATTCCTCTTTCAGAAATCCTCAGGTAAACAGCCAAGTCAATGTTCAGGGCTGGTAGACATTCTGTAGATTATGACACAGGGAGGGGAAAAGCGTGCAATATTTTTACACCGTTCAGACAAACCTGAAACAAATAGACAGCATACGTTGTGAGGAGCTGTTACGACTGGATTTAATTTAAAAATGCCTCGCCTTTCAAGCACGTGACTTTGATTTTCTCCACATATTTCAAAAGAAAAGGGAAAAAAAAAAAAAAAAAAAAAAACCAAAGCTTCCATTCAATGGGCTGGAGGTGGCAGGTTCCATTTCGAAAAACGTTAAGTGGCCCAGCTTGTGACCTTTCTGGACGGTGAACCGAATAAAAGTCAAGGCGTCCATGCGAGATTGGCAACGAATGAGAGCTTGAAAGCCGCCAGAAGAAAGTACATCGGCTTTTGTTATCCCTAGGCCAATTCATTAACTTCTTTAAACGGGGTTCCCTGTGTGGGCCTTCTTCTTAATGTTAACAGTTGATTGCTCGCGCGGGGTGTAAACAAATACCACATGGGACGGCTTATTATTAATAGTGCTGATATGGTCACCGCATGTTGATTGCTTGTTTAATCTGACATTCGGGCCGCCTCTATGCGTATGGCTGATGCGTACGTATGTGCATGCATAAAAAAGGGTATATTTTTTTTTTTTATACGCGACTGGCGGATAAAAGGGTTGTAATGTGTATAGCTGACAGTAATGCGCACGTGGCTTTTACGTCATCATTATTTGTACATCACTTAGAGCTGTAGTTATAGCTCATCTATGGCGCATCTGTAAATGGATAATACATAAAATATATTCGGGTATGACAAAAAGTTTACTCTTTATAGTTTTATTTATTATTTATGTCTTAGGTGTACAGTGGAACCTCTCATAATTCGTTCCAGACTCTTCCAGCGAAACACTCGTTAAACAATTTTTCCCATACAAATCAATGTAAAATACGTTAATACTGAAAAAATACTAATTTTTCAAAAATGTTATTAACATTTATTCAAATAAAATTACTTATGAATTGTTAAGGAGTGTAACAACTTGGAATACAATTTAGATTTGAAACAAAAAACGTAAATAAAAATATGAATTTATGACAAATAATTAATCCTTTTTAACTAGAAAGTTGTTTTTTTTTTTTTTTTGTGTCACAGCATTAGCATTGAATAAATTTGTAGCACGAATAGCCACGCTCACACCTTGTTCTCGCTTTTCAAGGATTTTACGTTTCATGTTCAACAGTTATTTTTTCTCTTTTATGATTGTCTTCTTGTGGTTGTTTTTTTTTGTTTTTGTTTTCGAAGACATTTTAGCATGGGTTATTACACTTTGCACATTAAAAAATTACAAATACTGTCTGAATACAAAATTTGTAAAAACTGGTGATCACACACTAAAACAATACGCTAACAGACCGAGTGCTAAACACAGACTAACGCAATGGTTCTCAACCTTACTAGTGCCGCGACCCTTTAATACAGTTTCTCGTGTCTTGGCGACCCCCCAGCAACCTAATTATTTTCGTTGCTACTTCATAGCTGTAAGATTATGTGTTTTCAGATAGTTTAAGGCGACCCCTGGGAAAGGGCCGCGCTACCCCCCAAAGGGGTCACGACCCACAGATTGAGAACCGCTGGACCAATGCATCGGCTCGGAAGTCCCGGCTCACAAATGAATGTCAGGAAAAAGGGAATTCCCCTTTCTGCGTAACTCGTTATGGGAAATATCGCTCGTTAAGGGAGCAGCTTCTTCACATTTTTTTTTTTTTGCTCGTTATACGAATTACTCGTTATGAGAGGTGCTCATTATGAGAGGTTCCACTGTATTTTGCTTGTATCCATCCATCCATCCCTGTGGCACTACAGCTCATGTAGGGCTTTGGCCTGCCTCACCACTTCCTTCCACTCAGACCTAACTAATACCTTTCTTTTCCGTGCTTGGACTTTCAACTGCTGTAGATTATTTTCCACGTCATCTATCCACCGAAGCGTAGCTCTTCCTTTGAGCCTTTCTGCTTGCATGGTATAGTTTTTATTGCTTGTGTGATATGGCCTATATAGTTTGTATGGTATGGCTTACATTTCTTGTATGCATGGTATGACTTATATTGGTTTATAACATTTCTTATAACGCTTGTATGGTATAGCTAAATATTGCTTGCATGATATTACTTATACAGCTTATTTTGATTCTGTGGTATGGCTTATATTGCTTGAATGGAATGGCTTATTTTGCTTGGATGTTATGGCTTATTGTGCTTGAATGGTATGGCTTATTTTGCGTGAATGGCATGGCTTATTTTGCGTGAATGGCATGGCTTATTTTGCTTGTATGCACGGTATGGCTTGTTTTGCTTGAATGGCATGGCTTATATTCCTTGAATGGTATGGCTTATTTTGCTTGAATGGTATGCTTATATCAGCGATTCTCAACCTTCCTTATGCCACGACCCTTTAATCCTCATGTTGTGGCGACCCCCAACCACAAAATTATTTTCGTTGATACTTCATAAATGTAGAGTATATATGTTTTCCGATAGTCTTAGGCGACCCCTGGGAAAGGTTCGTTCGACCCCCAAAGGGGCCGCGACCCACAAGTTGAGAACCGCTGCTCTTCATAATATTATTAATTGTTCTTTAATAAAAATTGCATACTAAGTTATAACCGACTTTTCCAAAAACTAAACATGTTCATATTGATGGGAGTTAACTCCATTCAGAATGAATGCTAACGAACAATAAAATCTTCTTAGCTTTCTTTTTCTTTCCTGTGTTTATTACACAAACATGTACAAACGTGTACTTTCTATTTACTGTCTTATTTCTTCTTATTTTTGATTTGCAAATGTCTTCTTCCTTTAAATTATTGTGCATGCTCATCACCCTTGGCTGAACCTGAGAATAGCATCCAACCTGCTAAAGCACCAGTTTTAGTTCGGTCTTAAAGGTTTTATGCTCTTTACAGGTTTCACTGTAACTATTAAAATATGTATCTTGAAATACTTTATTTTGTTAGGAAGACATATTCCCGACTTTGAGCAAAGTGGACTATTTACCTCACACAACAATGTTTGTTTTAGATGCACTCGCCAATTGGTTCCCTAAATTACTCTTAGTTTTAAATTATTAGTAAATTTTTACACTTCTATTTCTCAGAACCCCACCCTACCTCAGCACATTACCCTACATCAGCACTCCACCCTACCGCAACACCCCACCGTACCTCAGCACCCCATTTTACCTCAGCACCCCAACGTACCTCACCACCCCATTCTACCACAGCACCCCAACCTACCTCACCACCCCAAACTACCACAGCACCCCAACCTACCTCACCACCCCAATCTACCACAGCACCCCATCTTACCTCACCACCCATTTTACCACAGCACCCCACCCTACCTCACCACCCCATTCTACGACAACACCCCACCCTACCTCAGCTCCCAACGCTACCTCACCACCCCATTCTACCACAGCACCCCATCCTACCTCACCACCCCATTCTACCACAACACCCACCCTACCTCAACTCCCCACCCTACCTCAGCTCCCCACGCTACCTCAACACCCCATTCTACCTCACCACCCCATCCTACCACACCACCCCCTCCTACCTCACCACCCCATTCTACCACAACACCCACCCTTCTTCAGCTCCCCACCCTACCTCAGCCCCCCACGCTACCTCACCACCCCATTCTACCACAGCACCCCATCCTACCTCACCACCCCATTCTACCACAGCACCCCACCCTACCTCAGCTCCCCACCTTACCTCAGCTCCTCATCCGACCCTACTTCTGCGCCCAACCCCCGACTTAGGACACCCCGTATTACATTCATCTTCAAAATATTTAAAACTATGGTTTTGTTGGACTATACGATAGCGTCCAGTTATTCGTTAGATTTGCTTGACTTCCCAAGCAGATTCCACCGTTATCTACCAACTTACAAAGCAATCATATAAAAATCTCACCAAGACAGAAATTGATTTGATGAGGTGTAATCGCGCACCAGACAGCACCTCTTTGCTACATTTTTTTAGCGTCACTTTTTCAAAATAAATACGAGCAAAGAGTAGATTGGAAGTACATTGACAAAGGAATCATTGAACTGCATTGTAGCATTACGATCAAACAAACCATTAAACTGGCCAAATCTGGGAAACTAGTGTGATTGTTGCTAAAAGACTTAACTATGGAGGATGAAGATTCAAGTGAAGGTAAACTTTAAACTATGATTTTCAATATTGTTTTAAAGGAGCTATTGTTGTATTATTGATTTTTTTTTAAACGATAACTTTCCATTATTGATCCAAACAAATTGCAAAATGTTGTCATTACAAGGCAGGGGTTATTTAAAAAAAATCACTATGCTGAAACAATTTGTTTAAAAAAAAAAAAAAAAACTATTTTTAAAAGTCGAACACTCTCTTTCAACCTAAGTAAACGATAATAACTTTCCATTATTGATCCAAAAAAATTGAAAAATGTTGTACTTACAAGGAAGGGGTTATTTAAAAAAAATCACTATGCTGAAAAAATTTGTTTAAAAAAAAAAAAAAAAAAACTATTTTTAAAAGTCGAACACTCTCTTTCAACCTAAGTAAACGATAAGGTTATTCTCAAGCATTAAAAAAAATGCCTGCAATATTGTTTCAACTACAGTAACAAAAGAAATGAAGACAATTGCCTGTTGAGTAACGCATTCAGTTTATACCATTAAAATAAGCAAACATCTCATTGGCATTGTACATGCGTACTGTCTGCTTTGTGGCCACGGTGTCTCAGCAACATTCAGACTATTCACACCAATAACTGTCACAAGTTTAAGAAACACTACTGATACTTATAAAGTATATATTAAAAAAAAAGAAACAACCTAACGTTTGAAAATATTATATAAATTAATACGATATTTAGATGTATAAAATAAACGCTGTTACTGTATTCTTGAATTGAAGCTAATTCGAAGGATGAACCTGAGCAAAGAAGAAAGAAATCGGGCCAGAAAAGCGATGAGGCTTCACGAAGATCTACCCGACAGGACGACACGAGCGAACAGGGTGAGCAAGCGAGGCTACAAGATATCGAGGCGTCGCTTGACGGAGAGATGTCAGTAGAAGGTAGCCAAGAAGGTAGCCAAGAGGGTAGCCAGCTCGCTGCAACAGATCAAGAGGGAGAAGGAGAGGCTGCGTCAACCGATGACCGAGACGCGCATATCGTGGAGCGGCCGTCTAATGAAGACGATCTTCCGGATCCTAAAGCCGATAGGCCACCAACGCCATCCCAGTCGCGACTGCTCCCGTCGAGAGCCGGAGATTCCTTATTGGAAACAGGGGCAGAGGGCACAAGTAAAATCATGTCCAGTATGTCCGTGGACACGGCAAACGAGGAGAAGGAAGACGAAGAGCCACCGGAGCAGATCCAATTTGAGTGGGCGGCAGAGCTCGATGAATACGATGAACCGGATGTTTACCCATCTGAGAAAGATTACAAATGGGTTGAAGAGCTCGTCGAGGCTTCGGATGAAGAAGAGCTCCCCGATGCAGACAAACCCATTGACGAGGCAGCGAAGAGTGAAGAGGCCGGCGGCGAGGAGGTGCCCAAAGCGGCGGAACCGCAAGAGGGCGATGTGTTGCAGTTGGACAAAAAGGAAGGCGAGTCGACGACAGCGGAGGAGACACAAGGCGAGGGCAAGGATGTTGACGTGGAGGAAGGCTTCGAGGCGGCCACTATTGAGGCGGAGCCAGAGCCGGAGCCAGAGCCGGAACCACCGAAAAAGAAATTCAAAAAAATACTGGTGAAAAAACTGGTCGAGAGACCTCCTAAAATACACTACGTGCCTGAGCAGGTCAGGGCTGATCACCTGAGCAGTGACCCTGATTTCTTTGTTCAGCCTCCTTTCAATTTGGTGGATTCTTTCGGCTATGACAGTCAACGCATGGCGAACCTTCATGTGCTTGATGAGAAGACTTTGGTGTACATGACCGGATATGTGCTGACGTTTCTGGATCACACGAACATGAACAAATTTTACTTATCATGTCTAGGTGGGTCTGGATTTGGGGCACTTGCTGTTCACCCCAGCAGAAGACTGTTTGCTGCCGCAGAGAAGGGCAAAAATCCAGTCATTGGTATTTGGTCATGGCCTAAACTCCAGTTGTTTAGACAACTACGAGAGGGTACTAACAAAGTGTACGCGTCTATTAACTTTAGTCCCAATGGAACTCTCCTGGCCTCTCAAGGCGGGGAACCAGATTATCTAATAACAGTCTGGAACTGGCTTGCGGAGATTCCAGTTTTACGAGTCAAGTCGCATGCGCAAGATGTCTTCAGGGTTACTTTCTCCAAAGAGCTCGCTGGAAGACTAACAACTTCCGGTTTATGCCACATAAAATTTTGGAAAATGGCCAACACATTTACCGGCTTAAAATTGAAAGGAGACATTGGACGATTCGGGAGAACTGAACTGTCTGACATCGAGGGCTACGTAGAGATGCCAGATGGGAAAGTCCTCAGTGGTAGCGAATGGGGGAACCTCTTGGTATGGGAAAACGGGCTCATCATAGCCGAGCTGTGCCTGAGGGTGGACTACCCTTGTCACGACGGCATAGTTCGGCAAGTCTTGTTGACAGATGGTGAGTTTTACACTACAGGTCAAGATGGCTGGGTAAAAACCTGGAACTTTGACGCCGTAGATACATCAGAAATAAACACAACAGAGGAAAGCATTAAAGTACCGATAAAAGTCATGGCGCAAGTACAAATTGCAGATGGTGCCGACATCTGGTCAATAGTCCCAAACGTACCTAACCCCTATTCCAATTCAGTGTTTTGGTTTGCTCAAGATGGAGCGGGAACTATATGGAAAGTGGATCTTAGCTTTTTGAATACTGCTAAAGATCCGGTTAAAATCTCAACCGCACACGGAGGACCAATCGTGGCATGCCAGACGTGCTCTACCAACTATCTGTTTGCGACTCTGGGACACGATGGTCAGATCAGGGTCTACGACTATGTTTCAAAAGAGTTGTTGGCTCATCGCAAATTCAGTGCCCCGGGGTCTTCCTTACTCTGGCCATCGCCATTGCTCGACGAAACTGGGATGACCATTTTGGCAGGATTTACCGACGGCACCTTCCGTGTTTTGGCTTTGTCGGGCACCCCGAACAAGCACCTGCAAATGTCGGTCACACTTTTAAACGTCAAGAAACCACACAACAGAAAAATCACCAGCATGGCTTTGGACAGTGACGGACAATATTTTGTCACCGGTGGAGAAGATGGCACGATATTTTTTTTCGACGCGAAGCAAAACTTCCTGCCGATGGTTTTTGTTGCCATGCCAGAATATAGAGCCGTTAGCAGCGTCACCTGGTTTCATAAAAATCAAGAGTCCAATGACCGGGCAGTTTTAGTCGTTCTCAGCGGGGCTGTCCTGCAGGAGGTCATTATGCCCGAATGGGATCAAATCCACAACGAGACATCGTATCATTTCATGGAATCAAAGATGCCAAGGCGTTACGCTTTCCACAGCATCAAGTCTCAACTACGTCACAATGAAGAGCTGGAACGAGAGAGGCAAGAGGAGGAAGCCAGGCAGGCGGCTCTTGAGGAGGAAAACAGGATAAAAATTGCAGATGGCCTTGAGTCTCAGTCCGAACAAGATTTGAGATTACTCCAGGAGGCGGAGGAGATGGAGAGATTTAGGCTCGAAGAGAAACCCAAGCCCAAATGGCAACCGTACTACCCTCCCGAAACTAGTCCCATTGTGTGTATGATCCCAGGACTCAGAGATGAGGAAATGTATATATCAATGGGGAAATATGATGCCGGCTATATTTATCACGTGAAAATTTCTAACAAACACAAAGACGAGATCATCCCGGAAGAACCGATTTCTGCTTTTGCGGTGGAAGACTCTGACGACGTGCCCATCACCAGCTACGCCATGTCTAATGATGGTGAGTACATTATCTTTGGATTTGAAGATGGCAGAATTCGGTACCAGAGGTACATCTACTCGTACGACCTTGAAAATTTGGGCCCTCATTGGACAAAAGGCATCCACGACTGTGTGAGGGGGTCCATCACGTCCCTGGCAATAGACATGACCGGATCCTTTATGGTGACGTGCGGAAAAGACGGCAACTGCTTCCTTCTCAGTTTCCTGGAACCCGAAGCTCTGGCGGACGTTATTCAAGGAATGGAAAGGTTTGAGGTACCGGAAGTCGAGGTGCCAAGTGATGTGCAGGACATTACGGAGAAAGATGCGTACACGCTGGAAACGTTTAAAAACATGGAGAAGGAAATGGCGCTCCTAGCCGCGGCAAAGAGAAACAAAGCTGCGAAAAAAGAAGAAATCGTTCGACTTCGATTGCTCTATTGTGAGATATTAAAGAAAAACAATGAGCTCCCAGAAGAGTCTCGCCTCACCAAAGTGGAAGTTTGCATTGCGTCCGATAATCAAGCCCGCAAGGAGAAAGAACTCGCCGAGTCGATGAAGCAGCTCGAGCTGGAGATGGCGTGGGACACGGAGAGGAGCACGATCGCCTTGAACAAACTTAAGTCTGCGTACAAGGACACGTTGGATGGGGACTTGTTTATGCTGAAAGCCTTCAACTCCGACCTCTGCGTCTCTTCCTTCCGCTTGCCGAAGATGCCCCCGTTCTACCTGGACGCTAAAGATAAAGTGGAGCACCAGACAACACCACGCGCTATAGAGTCTGACATCCTCGACGACGACCTCTCGTCCCACACCAGCTCCTTCTTGCAGCTTGAGCCCCGACCGAAGCGAAAAGTCGGAATGGATAAATTCATCCACCAAAGACTGGTTCGTCTGTGGGAAAGAAAGCAGAGGAAGGTTCACCGCCAGCAAGTGTGGAAAGAATTCATGGCCACCGAGCCGAAGGGGAAAGAGTTGAGGGAGGAGGATAAAGCCATAGAAAAGGCCATGGCGAATATGGGCGACATGAAGTTGAAAATGGCCGTTGACTATAAGGTTCCCGAGGACAAGAAGTTAACGGAGCATCGAGCACGCAAGAAGCTGGTCTATCTGGAGGAAATTATTTTTAGTATTAAAAAACAGTTCAACCTGAAAATGCTGACACTAAGGGAACAAAAAGTCCAGTATGTGAAGAGAATGAACGAGTACAGCCGCCTGATTGAGGCGAATCAAGCTGTCCTGCCTGCAGGGGAGATCATCAAGGTGCCGCACGTCGAGCCAATGGCCTTGGCTGAAAATCCGCATTCCTACATGGATTACAGTGCAGACGACATAAGGATCTACAAGAAACAAATTGAAGAGAAAATGAAAGCTGCCGCAGCGCAGGCTGTCACCAAACAGCCGAAAAAAGCCGAAGTTCCGGTCAAGAGAAAACAGTTTCAAACACAAAACATTAACCGCAGGGGCTCGAGCTCGACCAAAGTGGGGATAAAGGAACGCACTGAAGAATTTATAACCAGGACAGAAGAAGGCCATGATCTTGGTAATTTTGTGGAGGAAATAGTACGTGACCCGACTCCCTTGGAGTTGCTCATCACGAAGATCGCCATTGAGAAGGCGAGGTTCTATCAACGCTATTATTCACAGCTGATAGAAGTTGAGAAATTCGCCTTTGATGTTAAATTAAAAATTATGAGGCATAGAAAATTGAGGCTTGAATATCTTCTAAAAATAGCTGATGAAAGGATGGTACTTCTGACCGATGAGTTCATCCTGGCTCAGCGGAGCGAAGCCATGGAGGCGTCCATCGAACAGAAGATAGTGGAATCGAACAAAGAGAAGAAAGAATGCAGCAGCCATGTGAAAGTCCTCGCGAAAAAGCAGGACATCATCAAAAAGGACATTGATGCTTGTGCAAAGCAAAAAGCTGCCCTGCTTGCAGAAGTTACGCAGATCGCCATCAAAGCTCCCGGGTTTGAGAAGTATCTGACACGAGTTTTCAATAAAAAACTCGCCAAGCCGGCGAAAGCCCCGACCGTCGACGTATCATCGGATCCTTCCCTGGCCGAAAGCGACGAGGAAAGTGAATCCAGCAGCGATATGGACATAGAAGACGACGACGAGGATGACGACGGCCTGGACGTGGACCTCCCGCCGTCGGAGCTCAACAAGGACGTTTACGATCAGGTGGTTGAAGTTCGCCTGAAGCGATTCGCCGTCGACGAAACGGAGGCTGCCGCGCGCGAGAGCTACGACGAGGTCACGGCCAGTATCAACACGCTGAAGACAAGAATCAAAGAAGCCGACAAGAGCCTGGACTCCGGGAAGAGAGACTTGGAGGCGTTCATCAAGGAGAAGCAGTCGAAACAGAACAATTTAGACTGCGCCGTGTCCCTCAAACTCAACCAAATTTTCGTCCTGGACGCGGATCTCAAGGAAGCCCTCTGCACCGGCCACGACACCATCCAACAGCTGAGGAATCGAATACCAGAGCTGCGGAGAGAGATGACGTTGCAGAAGAGGAAAGGACAGGAAATCAAGAAGCAACATTTTCAACTGCAGCAAGAAAAGCACAAATTCCTTTTGAGGTAAACATGCTTGAAGATGGTGGACGGACACATAGAAGCTAGAGTAATATATTTTAAAAAAAAAAAATAATTTTGTAAATACATTTCTGTTAAGAAAGAAAAAGGAAACAATTCTCATGTCTCCATATTTTACTGGACCACCTGCTGACTACTGTTGGCGCTCGGCTAAATTCTCATTCCTAACCCCATCGTATTCATTTTATCACTCTTGAAGCACTCAACTGAATGCAATCTGTCAACTTTGACCTCTGTTTAAGAGAGATATTTCCAAACGGCAAAGCCTATTCGTTTCAGGACAATGAAGCCTCCTCTCATTGGTCATGCCTCTCTTGTCAAACATAAAAATATCTTGTTCCACTAGTTATTTACTTTACAAGCCTTGAGCACAGTCTCTCCAATGTCATTCTTTATTCTTGACACGTGATTGCTTCCAATGTGTATGTATTTGTTAATCACCATAATTGTTGTATCTCAATCTTTTAAATATGTAACTGTCCTTTATTTTAGTACTTCTTTTACCCTAGTTAATCTTCTCCATTCGGACATTCGTTTGTTACATCCAAATTTTTTTCCTCGTCTTGTTGTACCACCGAAGAAGGCGTTTAGCCGAAACGTCCTTTCATTTGCCTCTTTTTTTTTTTTTTCAAGCGTAAACATATTTTGTTCAACTATTTATTGACCTACTTTATTCATCAGAAGTTCGGTTTGCCTTTAAACATAGCCCTTAAAATCCTCCATACCATTTTCTTTTTTCACAAAAAGATATTTAANTTGGTCAAGATCCATCAATCCATGTAAAAGCCTTTGTGGAACAAACAGACAAACACATTGATAAACCCACAAATTTTCACTTATATATATATATGATATGATATGATATATGATATGATAAATAAGAATAACAAAGAAAAACATTTCTGTGATTTTTGTTCCTGTGACTTTTCCCCCCCCCCCAACCACTGTTATCTATTTCCACCTGTGTCCATTCACCAGACTTGAAGTGATGAAGAAACGCTGCGACACCGAAATGTTGAAGAAGTTCGGAGCAGTGACGGCCATTGAAGATTTAGAAAACTTCACCATAGACCCGGACATTAAGGTCCTACAGAAAGACCTGGAAAAAGAAGAGGTTCGTTATTTCAAGACAACTTTATGGATTGAAATTATGTTGTTGTTTTTTTCCAGTGAAATATTACCGTGACACAGCTCAATAGACATCACTGCGTCCCTAATTGTACAATCCTAATTCTACAATCCGAATTGTACAGTTTTAATTTAGTGGGTTTTTGTAAACAAAAATATTATAAAAAATATTTAAACACTTTAAAAAAAAAAACTCGATTAAAAAAAATAAAATAAATTCTATTCATTTATTGTTGGAACGTATTACAAAAAAATTAGCCTTACGGTAGTTGAAAACTACACAAACTCCAGATATATGGGATTCAAGGCACCACTAAAACATGGATCTCTAGCTTCCTCAGCCACCGACGCCAAGCAGTAGTGGTGGGCGGTACAAGCTCCTCCTTTGTCAATGTGAAGTCAGGGGTCCCCCAGGGATCAGTCCTGGGCCCCTGTTTGTTCCTAGCATACATTAATGACCTACCGGAGAAACTGACATCACAGGCAAGACTGTTTGCAGATGACACAGCAGTGTATAGGACGATCGCCAACAGATCTGACCAGGACCAGCTACAACAGGATCTCAATCTGTTAGCTGAGTGGGAGATGAGCTGGGACATGGAATTTCA
>CAXITT010000045.1:995376-1030048 GCA_964033795.1 Lymnaea stagnalis | reverse complement strand
CATCAACATGACACAGGCGAATAACGCATGACAGGACTCTGATAGCAGCATAGTGACATCGTCAACAAGACACAAGCGAACAACGAATGACAGGACTCGGATGACAGCATATGACATCAACATGACACAGGCGAATAACGCATGACAGGACTCTGATAGCAGCATAGTGACATCGTCAACAAGACACAAGCGAACAACGAATGACAGGACTCGGATGACAGCATATGACATCAACATGACACAGGCGAATAACGCATGACAGGACTCTGATAGCAGCATAGTGACATCGTCAACAAGATACAAGCGAACAACGAATGACAGGACTCTGATGACAGCATATGACATCGTCAACATGACACAAGCGAACAACGAATGACAGGACTCTGATGACAGCATACGACATCATCAAATGACACAAGCGAACAACGAATGACAGGACTCGGATGACAGCATATGACTCATCAACATGACACAGGCGAATAACGCATGACAGGACTCTGATAGCAGCATAGTGACATCGTCAACAAGACACAAGCGAACAACAAATGACAGAACTCTGATGACAGCATATGACATCGTCAACATGACACAAGCGAACAACGAATGACAGGACTCTGATGACAGCATACGACATCATCAAATGACACAAGCGAACAACGAATGACAGGACTCTGATGACAGCATATGACATCGTCAACATGACACAAGCGAACAACGAATGACGGGACTCGGATGACAGCATATGACATCATCAACATGACATGACTACTTCAGTATTAAAATCGTATTTGTTCAGATTTTTTTTCCATAAAATTCTTAGCATATACTAATTGAATAGTTTAAAAATTGTTTCGCCATTGAAACGTAAACGGGCCACGTGCCATATTTCAGACCAAGCGCCCCCACCCCCCCCCCCAAATCACCCACCCACCAATAAATTTAATTTCTTATTATTGATAATGAAGTAAGTGTGTCGCAGGTGCACGTGATTACTAAAACACGACCATTGCACACCCCAGAAACACATATTGATTATGGTGTTGTTGTTGTTGTTGTCTATTTCAGGTGGTCAGAGACCAACAGAGGATCATCAATACACTGAAAATGGAGATCACCAAAATGACGTCACGGCGTGTTACACCCCTTCCACCCATTCTTCCACCCATTACACGTGCCCAGTAACAGAAACTACTTTGAGTATAAATAGCTCCGGTTGTGGGGAGGGTTGGGGGAGGGTTGGGGGAGGGGGGTTGGGGAGGGGGGTTGGGGAGGGGTCTTGGGGGAGGGGCTTTTAACACGGGTTGGGTAGCAGTTCTACATTTTAGCTGCGAAAAAGGTGAAGGACGGGGGTGGGGGTGGGGCAATATCTAATATCTGGGTTTATTTTTAAAAAAAAAGAAATCCATTGTTGTCACGACCATATCTTGGGCTGCGTTTCAAAAAAAAGCAGAGATATTGACATATTGTCAGTGAGATGTTATCAGTGAGATGTTTTCATGTCGTCAGTGAAACTCATTTATCGTTTAGCTTCAGGTCAAGGCAATGTTCTGCGTTGACCGTATACATAGTGTAGGTTTTTGATGAGTGCATTTCTTACGTTAGAATAACATACAACTTTTCATTAGGTAAAAAAACAGACAATTGTCTCTTCTGACCAGCTTATGTTTTTTAATTGGATTTTTATAGCTTTTAGTCAGTTAAGTCTTTATTAATTTTTAACTTGTCTCAGCGTATTGCTCTAAGACAGTGGTTCTCACCCTTCCTGATGCCCTCCCCAACCATCAAATAATGTTCGTCGATGCTTCATAACTCATTCCCGACGGTTGCGACTAAATGCGTCCTCGGGGGGTTCCTACTGATGCGTCCAAATGCGTCCCGGCGCATAGCGACACACCTCTCTTATTTTTAGTTAAAAATAGCAATGAAATCTCGCACCCCTCGAGATTTCCGGCTATGGCGTGATTTCTGCGTGATTTTAATTTAGAAACCGGAAGTTTTTATCTTGTTTCACTTTAAAACTACGTGTGCTTTAGTACGGCGCGTCTATATGTACCACGTGTTCGTCGGAGGTGCCGAAAATCGATTTTTTTGGCCATTGTTCGTTATTTTTCCCCCGCTAATGTTATATTTATATTAAACCTTATTCATTTTTTGTTGCATTTGTTCTTAATTCATTAACATTAAATAATATTTAGCAACTTAAAAAAATATTTTAAAAATATTGTTCGTTATTTTTCCCCCGCTAATGTTATATTTATATTAAACCTTATTCATTTTTTGTTGCATTTGTTCTTAATTCATTAACATTAAATAATATTTAGCAACTTAAAAAAATATTTTAAAAATATATATCAATTTCAAAACTGAGTTGCTTCCCTTTTCTCAGGAAAATAAATTAAGTCCGGAAGCAGCGCTGCTGGAGGGAATGAGATAAATATGTGTTTTCCGATGGTCTAATGCGACCCCTTTGTAAGGTTGAGAACCACAGTTCTAAGATACGACACTTACATTTAAATGGGGTAGTCCCATATGACGTTATCGTGCCCAGAACAGTGTGGGAAGAGGTGCACAGGGCTGAGCCACCGTTACAGTTGCACACAACACAGTTGAATAAACCAATTCACCGTTGAGGTCATATTTTCTACTCTTATTTGTATTTAGTGAGATATAAGGCCATCGATCACTTTAGGTCATTGAAATGCATAGGACACGATAGGACACGAAACATGACTTATAGAATGGAAAGTGGGTATAGAGAGGACTTGTAAAGGTGAGGCAAAACATGGTGGAAAAGCTTAGCCCTGAAATGGAATATATTCTTAATATATTTTTAAAATATTACAATTTTCTTAAATTTTCTTTTCTCCTGATTGCTTCCCTGCATTTGTTCAGAAAATGTATATACCTGAAAAAATAATATATTTACAGAATAGTTATCTATATCTTTAATCTACCAAATAATTATCTATATGTCTAGGTTGTTGTTTGGGACAGAGTCTTTCAAGTTTTTTAAATTTTAAATAAACCAATCTATTTTTTTATGTTGATTTTAACATGATATACACTTTATATTATGCCTGTTTATTTGTATTAAAATATACGTTTGAAATACTTATGTTTACAAATCATAAAATGTTTCTTTGATTGATTAAGAAATATTTGTTGCTGTTAGAGCCCAAAAGCTTGTTGAAAGTCTGTGCTTCCTTATTGTAAAAAAAACGACGCACACAGTGTAAAGAGATGACAAACCAATTGTTGCGCAAATTCAAACAATTTTTATTCCTCGAAACATTGGGTTTCCGCGTGTGAACCTTGGCCCAGGTCATTTGGCGACGTCACATGACGTTGCCAACATCCTTCGCCTAAGATCTGGTTTATTAAACAAAACACCGACCATCGTTGACTGGAGCCTCGCTAGACCGTAAGCCCTAAAGACACCAACCATCGTTGACTGGAACCTCGCTAGACCGTAAGCCCTAAAGACACCAACCATCGTTGACTGGAACCTCGCTAGACCGTAAGCCCTAAAGACATCAACCATCGTTGACTGGAACCAGGCTAAACCGTACCGCCCCAAAGACATCAACCATCATTGACTGGAGCCAGGCTAGACCGTACCGCCCCAAAGACATCAACCATCGTTGACTGGAGCCAGGCTAGACCGTACCGCCCCAAAGACATCAACCATCGTTGACTGGAACCAGGCTAGACCGTACGCCCTGAAGACATCAACCATCGTTGACTGGAACCAGGCTCGACCGTACGCCCTAAAGACATCAACCATCATTGACTGGAACCAGGCTAGACCGTACGCCCTAAAGACATCAACCATCGTTGACTGGAACCAGGCTAGACCGTACGCCCTAAAGACATCAACCATCGTTGACTCGAACCAGGCTAGACCGCACGCCCTAAAGTACCTGAGCCATCTTGCCACACACCGAGTCAAAATAAACACCATCTAGACATGTTTCAGTAACGTAAACAATAACACGCCGAGCATGTCAAGTAGAGTGTTCCCTTCAGTGTTGAACTCACGACACCCCAGCAAGTCGGAACCTGCGTGGAAATGAAACGATAGTGAACAACGTAAACAGCAGACGCAATGACACGACCCACTGTCCACGTTTCTAAAATGACAAAGGTTTCATCTTGAAAAGGTGTCATTTGAAAAGGTTTCATCTTTTAAGGAAAACAGAAGAAAATTTCACTTTCAATTGAAACTGATTTTTACTTATTTTCTGTCCTATCAACAGTGGCGAAGGAATTGGGGTGCGGAGGGTCACTCCGCCCCGGCTGACACTTTCTTTCTTAATCTTGAGGGGCGGCATTTTTCGGCAAATGCAGATTTCTTTCTTTTTTGCTTTCTTTCTTAAGCAAGGATGAGACAGAGAGCTTGACCCACGCGCGGGTCCCACAAACGCTAGCTACGTCACCGCCAGTCAACGTCTTTTATTTTGTGTGATTTCATTCCACTTCATAACATTACATTTCATGTGTATGTAGATAGTAAGTTATGATACGAAGTTGTGTGTTTCTTCAGTTTGGGATTCAGTGCATGCTGAAAGACATCTTGAGAATTATTCAAATTAATATTGATAAGTTGCTGTGAGGTATTATTTTAACATAGTCATCATTGGACTGCTCGGGAAGAGAAAAAGATACTTAAAAAAAGTAATTGCTGGTTGTCCAAAGCATTTAAGCGTACATTTAGTATCAGTATAACTCTAATTGAGTTAGGCATGCACTCGTGAAGAATTGTGGACATTTTGAACTGAAACAGAGCTTTGCCTGAAATAAAACGAATCGGTCTTTTTTAAATCTACATTTTGTATTAAATTAATTTGTCATTGACACTCATATATATTTTGGATTTGTCATACGATGGTTGTACTAACACAATGTGTACCCTTTTCAATGGACGTTTTCACCAACCGACTCGAGGGAATCGTTTCATTGACCTCCAGCTGCCGGAAATATAGGCTGACTCTGCCAAGACAGATCGCATCAAGAGTTCTCTCTCTAAGCGGAAGTGGGCGTGATCACTTTAGTGTTGGCCAATTTGTCAGACGGAGAAAAGGTCAAGCCGAAAGATGCCGGCTCTCAGTCTCAGAGCACGGCTCTTACCGTAGCCCCCGTCTGCTGAAGCAATGGCCCAGGGGTACACATACGCGGGGAGTTTTGTGGGAGCAGCCCCAGACCAGCTCTACTCTTATATGTCAAGTTGTTTCCTCTGATCTCTAATTGTACAACTTATACTTTGCACTTCTAGGGGGGAGGTGTCATGTAAAATTATTTTAAGTACAACTTTATGTTGAAGGTGCACATAGTCCTTATTTTTTAAATTAGTATTGTTATTTTGTTGTTGTTTAATAAGTTTTACATTCCCACAGCATCGGGTTGAACATTATTTTAAATGGACTTACACGAAGCACTTGCCTTTTATTATATACAATCCAATTAACTTACCCTACTTCGCGGCAAACTACTCGTCTATCTACTTGCTAACTAATGAAGAATGTGTCCGGAAAGAAGATAAACCCTTATGATATTAATAGGAATCGTAAAAAACATACGTAAATATTCATCAACTTTAAAATCCAACTCTATTAAGTCCTGGCAAAATTTCCACAAATAATGAAAGCGTAACCTGATAGAAATAAAATGTGTTTTGGAACGTAAAAGAATAATACATATTTACCATTATTGTTCATCCTTATAAAAAGAGTTTTCTATATCCGGACGCAGTGTACTGACATAATGGCCATTAGTTGATAACTAATAGACTTTCTTACTTAGCGTTGTATAAATGATTGTTCGTTGTTGGGTCTTACGAAATGCTGAGATGGTTATCTTCAAAACAAAATGTCGCCATGACACAAACGTTTGACAACATGGAATCTTCTGAATTTGAGGTTGGATCGCCAACATTTTAAATTCATTTTTTAACAAGTCAGGATCAGATTTTGTGGGTGAAAAGACCAAAGGGTGAATTTATGGACCGTGTGGTTTCCAGAATCGTTAACAACTAACTTAAGTTTATGTTTTACCATATGACCATAGTTTTTTAAAACAACTAACTTAAGTATATGTTTTACCATATGACCATAGTTCTTTAAAAAACTAACTTAAGTATATGTTTTACCATATGACCATAGTTCTTTAAAACAACTAACTTAAGAATATGTTTTACCATATGACCATAGTTTTTTAAAACAACTAACTTAAGTATATGTTTTACCATATGACCATAGCTTAAGTATATGTTTTACCATATGACCATAGTTCTTTAAAACAACTAACTTAAGAATATGTTTTACCATATGACCATAGTTTTTTAAAACAACTAACTTAAGTATATGTTTTACCATATGACCATAGCTTTTTAAAACAACTAACTTAAGTATATGTTTTACCATATGACCATAGTTCTTTAAAACAACTAACTTAAGTATATGTTTTACCATATGACCATAGTTCTTTAAAACAACTAACTTAAGTATATGTTTTACCATATGACCATAGTTCTTTAAAACAACTAACTTAAGAATATGTTTTACCATATGACCATAGTTTTTTAAAACAACTAACTTAAGTATATGTTTTACCATATGACCATAGTTCTTTAAAACAACTAACTTAAGTATATGTTTTACCATATGACCATAGTTCTTTAAAACAACTAACTTAAGTATATGTTTTACCATATGACCCTAGTTCTTTAAAACAACTAACTTAAGTATATGTTTTACCATATGACCATAGTTTTTTAAAACAACTAACTTAAGTTTATGTTTTACCATATGACCATAGTTTTTTAAAACAACTAACTTAAGTATATGTTTTACCATATGACCATAGTTCTTTAAAACAAATAACTTAAGTATATGTTTTACCATAAGACCCTAGTTCTTTAAAACAACTAAAATAAGTGTTTTACCCCATGACTCTACTCTATTTCTTTAAAACAAAAACTAAAATAAGTTTTTTTTTACCCCATGACTCTAATTCGTTAACACAACAAATTAAAATACGTGATTAACTCCATGACTCTAGATGCAGCAATTTTAGTACCGGTACTTAATTTTTTTTTTAATTCACTGGCCTTACATTGTAAGTATCACGTTAATATCTAAGATTGTTCCAACATTTAATTACAAGCCCAATAAGGGGCATTGTTGTTGCTTCCTACCTAAAAGTGTAATAGTGCACAATAATAAAATACTTACATTCAGTCGTGTGCTATACCTTACAAATGCACAGAAGCCCTCTTACAGTCCAACATTTTGCTTACGTCGACAATCATAATTGACATTGCTGAAAATCTTCCACGTATTATGAAATGTGTTTAGTAAATCAAAGATTTAAGGTCCGTGATTTAAAGCTTATTTTTAACATTAAAAAAAAACATATATTCTTCCACTTCCTGTAATAATCTAGCTTTTGAAAAATCCAACATCCGGCAATAACAATGGTGGTCACTCAAGTTTTTAACTGTTCTCTATTTCTTGTCTTATTTTCTTTTGTCTTGTCTGCTGAGGAAGACTCTTGGCCGAAACGTTCATATCTTGTTGTCATGTCTTTTGATTAAATCACCGCGTCCTAGTATTTCCTTCACATGGCTATGTAGAACGCAGTCCTTCATTTATTATAGTGAATCAAGTGAGCACCCAACTTTAGTTCAGATATGCGGAACCAAATAGTTCAAACCGAATGGTTTACATTATACAAGGTTGTTGGGTTTTTTTGAATGTCTACAAATGAATTAAGGTTTTTATGGGCTTATTTCTTTCCCATCTCATGCACCAGGCCTGCACAACTCAAAATGTAAGATGAGCCTTTTATTGTAAAAACAAGTATCAACAAAAAATGTAATTGGCGTGATAATCGAATTAATGCTAGTTCATCTTCTTTATTTTAGCTTTCTGATAGATTCTCATCTTGAACAAAAATTTATTGAAAAAAACAATCCTTGCAAACAGATGAGGCAGTTTGTTTATTATACTAATATTAAAAAGATAAAAGCTTGTGGGAATTTGATAAATATCGACTAAATAATTTGTTGCACCTCTATTATTCAGGAAACTGTTACAAACGTAGCACGTTTACAAAAAACACAAACCTTCTCGATATAATAATTAATGAAATGTACACTATTTGTATGCGCCCGTTTAATTCTTAATTAAAAAAGAAATAGCTCTCAATTTTTATAAGTTTCCATTTTACATCATAACTCAACATTTATGGAATTGTGTACATTAATAATTACGCCAAGAAAAATATTTTAAAAGCCAAACATCATCATACAATTTATAATTAACACCAAACCCTGCTTTAAAAGAAATGCTGTTATAAATGAAAGATAATCAGAACAAAGACTGGGTATGTTTGATACTTGGCAAGAAATGTCACTAAAATTGTATTGATTGATTTGATATTTATATTATATATATATATATCGCTGTTATCCATCCTACCTGAGCCGTGCTCACTGCGCTCTGGTGTTCTTAAATCTATTTCATTTAAACAAATAAAGTCAGTAAATGTTTCTAAAATGATTTTTTTTATCATTTTCTATTCGCCTTAAAGTTTGAGGCAGAATTGTATTCCTTGATCTTGATGTAAAAGTATTTAAATACAGTGTTATAAAAGTCTTAAATGATTTTTTTTTATCATTTTCTAATCGCCTTAAAGATTGAGTCAAACTGTTCCAGAATTGTATTCCTTGATCTTGATGTAAAAGTATTTAAATACAATGTTATTAAAAGTCTCAAAATTTGTGAATCCACAAACAAAAAAGAAATGAATAAAAGTCCCGATGGGTGCCAACAACGGGAAGTAAGGCTTCGACTTATAGTCATGAAATGCCAGTACGCTATTATAATCGAATACTACTATAAGCCTTTAACAAGATTAGCCTTAAATATGCCGGTCATCAATTACATCGAGCGTAGCGATATTAAACAGATTCCCTTAATTGTAATCGGATCAAGGCACCAGTTACTACTCTATTCAAAGCTTGTTTAAATTGACAGTTGAGAAGTTTTTAATTTTAAAAACATTATAATCGTTGTATTGTTTTTAATAATTTTGCTTCGGCCGGGGGAGAGGGGGCGCATTTGACTTTCCCCGGGGGGGGATGTGTCCCCCCCCCCCTTTCCTCGGAGAGATACCTGAAATTTAAAAAAAAACTTGGACACGGTTCACCAAATAGTGGCTACAATTCCGACATTAAGATTTATTATTTTAAAGTTTCTTTTTCAATACAACAACACACATTACAATACGTTTAGCGAACTGTTCATCTCGCTCATAGGTCAACACTCTGTTAGTCAAAGAGGACAAAGGTCTCAATGATTGTGTGCTGCAAACGTAGTGTGCAAGTGGATTTTATTTCGTCATTTCATAGTTTACAAGTAATGGGCATATATTATACCAGAATCTTATTAGATGCACATATTATAAATATGTATATTCTTGGAAAAAGAAGACAATGCATTCTATGACACAAAAAAAGGTATAGCTTCCCTTAAATTTGTAAAAAAAATAATTTAAAGTTCGTCTTCTGCGTCAGACCAGTTGTTGGGATAAAATAATTAATGAATTAGTAAAAAAGAACTTGATAAATAGTAAGAATTTCAATTATGTAATGGATTCAATTATTATTCAAAATTAGTCAATTACTAGACTATTTAAAAGTAGTAAATTATTATTTAAAAGTAGCCAACTATTATTTAAAAGTAGTAAAATATTTTTTTCAAAGCAGTCAATTATTATTTAAAACTTTGACAAAATTATTTACTCAAATTTTCCTGACCCGTGAATACTACTTTAAAAATGTTCACATCACAAATAAAAAAAAAAAACAACGATTTGAGACCCACTGTGACCCTCCACAAAACCTAACTGATGATTTAAAATTGTACGTTTAATTGACTATACTATAAACTTATTTTCTATTTTAATTCATTTCTGAACTACCAAAGAATATCTTCCATTTCTTAATTAGGCTAGGAAACTTTTTATCTCATCCTCATGTTTTAAACACATCGCGTTGAGAACAATGGGGTGGGTTTTTTTAAAGTTATAATCTTAATTAAGTCTGATAATACCCCCCCCCCCCCAAAAAAAAAAAAAAAAAAAAAAAAAACCATTTTCCACTATTCCGAACGTCTGCTAAATAATTGACTGTACGGTGATAACAGGAGGCCCCGGTCAAGCATGTTGTGAGTAAGGGACTGTTTGAAAGCTGTGGTATATCCTTGTACCCAAAAGGCTACCGCACGACAGAACATATCTATTTATACCAGGCACTGACATTCATAAAAAATACAAGACAGTGCGGTCACTCGATAGCTATAGTACGTGTATACAGCGATACTTTACATATTATTACAAACATAAAAATGCCGGCAAAGATTACACTACACAAAGACTTGTAGTAAATAGCACATTAGCGCGACAGAAACTGAAGAGCTTGTAGGCACTTTGGAATCAGCCATCCAGTAAAGCTTTATTTCATCACAAGGTAATCCATAGAATTATTGTCACTCTTCATATTCCTCAAGAATTGGAAACATGGACACAACACCGTGATTCTCTGGTTTTCTTAAATTCGTAGATAGAGAAATAATATAGGGCGCTTGCTAGCCGGTCACCAAACACTGGGGAGGGGGGGGGGGCTCCCAACAAACAACATAAACCATTTGTCTGTGGTAGCTTCTAATGGCTCTCGTCATAGTTCTTTATAAAACTGTTTGAATACTTGAATTTTTGTTTTATTGGGACATGGCGCATCTACAGGCGACAGATCTACACAAAAATGGTCCGTTGTATCATCTATGTCATGACTGTTATTATTTTAAATACAGTGCACATTAAACCATGAACTCGGAACAGGACATACACATAGAAGCCGTCATCATGGGCAGGGCATTGACCTTGTAACCCGAAAATCGACAGCGAACACAAGAGCGAAAACGATCAAGCATCATAGGTGGCACAAGGCACCATAGGTGGCACAAGGCACCATAGGTGGCACAAGGCACCATAGGTGGCACAGGGCACCATAGGCGGCACAGGGCAGCATAGGCGGCACAAGGCACCATAGGTGGCACAAGGCACCATAGGTGGCACAAGGCACTGTAGGTGGCACAAGGCACCAAAGGTGGAACAACAGTCCACAAAGATAAAACTATAAGCTGCTCCTGTTTTTTAGGATAACACGAACGACATCGACAGTAAGATTTTCTCTCATACATTGAACATATTCGACAAAATCCATTTCATTTTTTCCGTCTTCAAATGCATCTTTAAACTTAGAATGTATGGACTTTTCAAAACACCTCAGCTTTCCATTTGATCAACCCTTTTCGAGCAATACTTGATCTATGTAATGACTAGAAGGAAACACATGCGATATATTTCTAAATAATGCACCTTCAAAAAACAACTTCCGGCTAAAATGTAAAGTAGGTGTCGTCATCTCAACGTGATTGTTGTCGTGACGTACTTGTTTGTTGTTTATATAGTGACGTACAGAAATGAAAACGTTCCCGGGGCATATTTTGCATATGTCGCACTGTGTTTATATACATGTCACGTGTTCCTCGTCCGTTCCACGGCCTCGTCTTGTGTGACAGCTAGTGCCCTGTCATGTGCCACGCCCCTTCCATTCGCCAGACGCTGAAGGCGTAACTCAGCCGTTCGTGGGCCATGTAGCTGCAGCTGGACGGGAAGTACTTCATCTCGGCCTCGTCGCTCCGCAAGATCTGAAACAGGAAGTCAATGTATCTGCACGCGAGCTTCAGCGTTTGAATCTTGCTGAGCTTGTCCGAGGGCAGCGTCGGAATGATCTTCCTCAGCTGGGAGAAGGCTTCGTTTAAAGACTCCGTCCTTTGGCGTTCGCGGACGTTGGCCAGACAGCGCTGGACCTGGAGCTCCTCGGGGGACTGGGGGCTCTTCCGTCTGGCCTTTCTGGCTGCTTCACTGCTCGGGGAGGCGTCCTGCTTCAGGCCTCGTTTCCGAGAGCGATGCTCCAAAAAGTGGTCGCCCCTGTTGGCCTCTCCGCAGCTGTCTTCAGATGAACACGATCGGGGAAACTCCTGAAACAGATCGAAACACAATCATTGATTTGTTCGGCCTTGAACCTTGTTAATATTGGCTTCTTTAAATATTTATTGAAAAAGGAAGATTCAGTAAAATTCTTATTTTTTAATTTTATAACTTATTCTATACATAACCAGGAAAATAGAAATATATTTTCAGATATAGCTCTTTGAGTAAATCACTGTAGATTAAAGCACTATTGAGTAAAGTAGTGTAGAGTAAAGAACTGTAGAGTAAAGTACTTTACGGTAAAGCACTGTCGAGTAAAGCATTGTCGAGTAAAGCACTGTCGAGTAAAGCACTGTAGAGTAAAGCACTGTATAGTAAAGCACTGTATAGTAAAGCACTGCAGAGTAAAGCACTGTAGAGTAAGGCACTGTAGAATAAAGTAATGCAGAATAAATTACAGTAGAGTAAAGCACTGTAGAGTAAAGCAATGTAGAGTAAAGCACTGTAGCGTAAACCACTGTAAAGCACTGTAAAGTAACGCACTGTAGAGTAAGGCACTGTAAAGTAAAGTGCTTACAGTAAAGCACTGTAGAGTAAAGTACTGTCGAGAAAAGGCAACATACAATTTCAAGGAAAATCTAGGCGACTTTTGATTTAAAAGTCCAGAGCCATAACTTCATAAACATATTCGAGTTTAAAAGCAATCTTCAATAATGGTTTAAATAAAGTGAAGATCTGAAAGACATCTGTAGAGCTAAAATGTATTTTTTTTTTACATAACTCGTGCAATAATTTTAAAATAGAAAGGGACATTTTGCCTTGACATAAAATTTAATAAAGAATAATTTATTTTAAATATATAAGCGTTATTTTTAATATTATTTTTATTATTTTTTTAAAATTAGATTGTTGGGGTAATTCCTTAATGTGGCGCACCATTGAAAAACGCATGTAGAGAATACATTAAATCTACATGAGAAATATTGGCAGCATTGCCTCATGGGATACAGCATTAGAGGACTAATTTGATTACTGCACCAACATGACGGGAGGTGGAGGAGACAGGTCGAGGGGATAGTTGGGGGAGATAGGTGGGGTGTGCTGTGGTTATCACGTCAATAGGGAAGGCATTGATGGATGTGCTGTGGTTATCACGTCAATATGGAAGACATTGATGGATTTTAAAGCTCAAATCTGACAACACAACACTCTCTAAACATCGGTGTTACGCACTGACTTGTATTGGGAGAAATTAATCTCCTATTTTAATTTTAATTGGCTCGTTGTAAACAGTGCCTAACAAAGGACGATACCATAGAATCAACAATATTAAAGATACGACCCAAAACAGTTTCTAGTTACAATTAATAAGATTTATTAAGTCTTAAGATAATTACAAAAGAAAAGAAAATATAATTACAATCTTCAACTTACAGTATGGTAGATCTTGTACCGGTACACAGTTAACACAGTTAGAATAATGTGCCAATAAATAATGCGAAATAAACACATATGAGCACACAAATACACAAAGAAATAAAACACGCCTCGTAATGTTAAGAAAATCTATATGAAATCTCCGTCCCTTGTCCGTGCCTGTCAATCCCTTATATAGGTGGGTCTACCGACGCCTAAGCCCTGCCTTCGACAAGCTACATGACATTTCTAGAACCATCAGAATCATTCTACAAAACACTACTTGGAACAGATTAATTATTTTTAGTAGTTTGGCGGTGTAAACAAGAATACTTCAAAGGCCTAAGCCACACCCCTTTGTGAACACAGCGTCTCATGCGGGATCAATCAGAGGGCATGCACGAGAAATATTATGTAAACAAGCTCTCTATAACAATCGGCTTCAACAAATATTGTACGTACGCATATAAACGCTAAGTCTTCACTTGCTGTGTAGTAGGACTTTTTAAAAAAAAAGACTTGTCAATTGGCGCCCCGGTAGTGGGGAGGACTGAATCTCACAACTAATGAATCTCATAACTACTGAATCTCACAACTACTGAATCTCACACACACTGAATCTCACAACTACTGAATCTCACAACTACTGAATCTCACAACTACTGAATCTCACAACCACTGAATCTCACATTTACTGAATCTCACAACTATAACTGAATCTCACAACCACTGAATCTCACAACTACTGAATCTCACAAGTACTGAATCTCACAACTACTGAATCTCACAAGTACTGAATCTCACAAGTACTGAATCTCACAACCACTGAATCTCACAACTACTGAATCACACAACTACTGAATCTCACAACTACTGAATCTCACAACTACTGAATCTCACAACTACTGAATCTCACAACCACTGAATCTCACAAATCTCACAACCACTGAATCTCACAAATCTCACAACCACTGAATCTCACAACTACTGAATCTCACAACCACTGAATCTCACAACTACTGAATCTCACAACTATAACTGAATCTCACAACCACTGAATCTCACAACCACTGAATCTCACAACTGCTCAGTCTTGACGATAATCTCTCTCTCTCTCTGTAGACATTGGAATGTTAACTTAAAATAAAAACCCAATAAGTTTGGACATTTTCTCGCAATGTCCAAAATTATTAATAGAAATCGTGGTTTAAGTGTGTTGATTATGTATGTGCTCTTGTCTATGTGCACTTGTTGATGTGCACTTATTTATGTGCTCTTGTCTATGTGCACTTGTTGATGTGCACTTATTTATGTGCTCTTGTCTATGTGCGCTTGTTGATGTGCACTTATTTATGTGCTCTTGTCTATGTGCACTTGTTGATGTGCACTTATTTATGTGCTCTTGTCTATATGCACTTGTTGATGTGCACTTATGTATGTGCTTTTTATGTGCACTGGTTTAAGTGTACTTGTTGAAGTGCACTAAACGTAACATGTATTTTCATTTAAGACGTTATGGAAAAATCTACAAAGGTATCCAAAGAAAACCTCCCTACGTTATGATACATGATGCTACAACAGCGTGACTTTCGCTCTATCTTCATAGTTAAAACTAGTAAGTGACATTTTCTTCTTCATGTCGCCTAAATGTTAGTAAAGAAAATTTGTTTTCCTATTTTCAATTAGGGTTCTCCATCATAAGAAAATATATATTTCATTATTTATAACTGAGGCAATATTTACCTACTTGTAGTAGGCTAAATGGACAAAAAAAAAAAACAACAACAAAAAAAAAACAACAACAACAAAAACAACTATACTCCCAATGCCTTAAAGTGGCGCCTCGGTTTCAATGTGTTGGGCAGCACCTGGTCATCTATTCTTACTACAGAACATAAGATTACATAACAAATGTGGTCATTTTCACAAGCTACTATTTTGCTGCCTGGTTGTAAAATTAAACAATTTATATATATTTTTTTAAACAGTTAACAATTCTATAAAGGCAGAAAACAAAACTGAACCATATCAAGTGATTGGAAATTTAAGTTTAAATTTTGCCTTCATTTACTTTTGTTTACAAAAATAAATTATTTCATATTTTTCACATCAATAATGTTTGAAATTGTTTAAAGATCATTGTGAGATTTGTTAGTTAAGATCATAGTCAGATTAGTTAAGATCATGGTAAGTGAGATATGTGTGTTAAGATTGTTATGAGATATGTGTGTTAAGATTGTTGTGAGATGTGTGTGTTAAGATTGTTGTGAGATGTGTGTGTTAAGATTGTTGTGAGATGTGTGTGTTAAGATTGTTGTGAGATGTGTGTGTTAAGATTGTTGTGAGATGTGTGTGTTAAGATTGTTGAGAGATGTGTGTGTTAAGATTGTTGTGAGATATGTGTGTTAAGATTGTTGTGAGATATGTGTGTTAAGATTGTTCTGAGATATGTGTGTTAAGACTGTTGTGAGATATGTGTGTTAAGATTGTTATGAGATATGTGTGTTAAGACTGTTGTGAGATATGTGTGTTAAGATTGTTATGAGATATGTGTGTTAAGATTGTTATGAGATATGTGTGTTAAGATTGTTATGAGATATGTGTGTTAAGATTGTTATGAGATAGGTGAGTTAAGATTATTATGAGATAGGTGAGTTAAGACTGTTATGAGATATGTGTGTTAAGACTGTTGTGAGATATGTGTGTTAAGACTGTTGTGAGATATGAGTGTTCAGATTTTTATGAGATATGAGTGTTAAGATCGTTATGAGATATGTGTGTTAAGACTGGTGTGAGATATGTGTGTTAAGACTGGTGTGAGATATGTGTGTTAAGACTGGTGTGAGATATGTGTGTTAAGACTGGTGTGAGATATGTGTGCTGGTATTAGATATTCCGCTGCTGTTATTGCTATTTTTTTACGGGCGTGCTCTAGGATATCTTCAATGTGTACAGCTGACTTCACAAGCTGTTGGCCCTATCTGCACCTGACATTTAACACTGCCCTTACGAGATGACAAGCAGGTACAAAGACGGTACAACAACTTCCACGGTACAACAACGGTACAACAATGCCAATGGCAGATGCTATAGCCCAATCCTTGGTGACAGGTAATGGCTGAACTCGAGCAGTCAGAAATGCCGTGGCAGCCTGTTCACATACCCTGGCACCCAGGGCCGAGTTGGTATGGCGTGCGTGGAATGTGGCGTGCTGGAGATCTCGTGTACCCACACCACGGGGCGCTTTGTCAAGATATAATGTACGCATGCTGTGGTGTGCTTTGTCAAGAAATATTGTACGCATGCTGTGGTGTGCTGTGTCAAGATATAATGAATACTATGCATAATATGGTGTGCTTTGTCAGGATATAACGTATGCATATTATGGTGTACTTTGTCAAGCTATACAAGATATTATGGACTTAAACCACTAGCCGCTTTTGTCAAGAGAACATGTACCGACACCACGGTGCACTGTCAACATAGGCGCACAAACACACACACCACGGTGCACTTTGTCTAGATATCATGTACCCACACCACGGTGCACTTTGTCTAGATATCATGTACCCACACCACAGTGCACTTTGTCTAGATATCATGTACCCACACTACGGTGCACTTTGTCTAGATATCATGTACCCACACCATGGGGCTGATATCTCTCACCACGGGACGGTTTATCAAGCTATTCCAGATATCATGTCGTGAGGGAGAACACGAGATCTACTTAAAATAATACAAAGTAATTTGTTAGGTGAAACAGGGAGACAAATACGAATCTAAATGCGACAAATGAGTTCCTTCTAGGGTCGTCGTCTCCTTTGGATAAGAAGTGGATAGGATAATGATGGATAAAAAGTGGATAAGATAATGATACACTGTTTCCGAAGTGTATTTTTTTTTCCAAATTAATTAATTACCAATGAGTTTAAAGAAATATTTTTAAACTATTGAAACCTGACCGTATTATTTAGGATAAACACATCAGATGGACTTTATGGATGACTTAGCCCAATGACTGGAATCGTGTACTAGTGTACAAGTACACCAGGCATACCTATTGCTATTAGTGTCACGTGGAGATGAGTTGCAAAAAAAAAAAAAAAAAAAAAAAAAAAAAAAAAAAAAAATAAAAAAAAAAAAAAAAAAAAAAAAAAAAAAAAAACAAAAAAAAAATTTCAAGTAAGAACACAAATAGTGAACATTTCATGGTTTTAAAATAGATAATTTGTTTCGACCTTTGATCCACACTTTCTATTTTTAATTAATTAGAAATTGATGAAGTCTCCAGTGTATAATACAGTCAGGCGGCCTTCAGACAGTTAATTGTTACAAGACGAGCGTAAACGAAAGTCCCGCTCACAACAGCTATCAACTGCGTGGACCGCACCGTCTCACTCACTTCTGCTCATTTCAGACGTCAGTCTGGCTGCGGGGTTATCACCCCCCGCGAGTCACGCCAGAGAAAAGTTTAACACTTCATCTAGATCCTGCGTGATACTGTCACGCTGTTAGCTGAAACGGCGATATATTTATGACCTTGACATTGTTCCCATCCCCGTGGCCACCTTATTCTGAGAAACTGTATATACAGTGAAGATAAACAAGTAACAATCATACTTTCATATGTTGGCTGATGCTGGCCTCACGTGACTTGATATATTTAAGTATGGGGCTGAGTCTTGTATTGGGATCAGCTACAAGATGATTGTACGATACCAGTAAAAGATATGGTGAGTCACGGACAAAAAGTCACTAGGGAAGATTCACGCAAAAAAAGTCCCAGGAAAAAAAATTCACGGAAAAAATTCACATATTTTGCAAGAAAAAAAGTGACAGGAAAAAAGTCACGCAAAAAAAAAAATGTCACAGGAAATAAAAGCACATAAACAAAGGAAATGATAATGGGTATATTTGATGTAAATAACAAAACTATTTTTTATCCTAAGTGAGAATCAAACTACAATCGGAATGAGCTACTGGCATTTTCTATTGCTTATTTCTGTTAACTGTTTCTATTTACTGTTTCTATTTACTGTTTCTGTTTACTGTTTCCACTTACTGTTTCTATGTACTGTTTCTATTTACTGTTTCTATTTACTGTTTCCGTTTACTGTTTATATTTACTGTTTCTATTAAGTCTACTTTTTTCGATAAATAAACATCTATATGGACCTATAATTTTATTAACAATGACTATATATTTTTGTGACTTATTTTCTGTGACTTCTTTCCTACAATTCTCAAAACTTTATACTACAAGGTATTGTAACTTTATACTACAAGGTATTGTAACTTTATGCTACAAGGTATTGTAACTTTATACTACAAGGTATTGTAACTTTATGCTACAAGGTATTGTAACTTTATACTACAAGGTATTGTAACTTTATGCTACAAGGTATTGTAACTTTATACTACAAGGTATTGTAACTTTATGCTACAAGGTATTGTAACTTTATACTACAAGGTATTTTGTATGCATGTTTGGTCAAGTAACGTTAGTAGATGGGAAGTCCACGTATTGCCCTCATTTGTTGGCGGCATTTTTTTTGTTTAAAAAAAAAAAGGGGGTGGGGGGACAGTGGTGACGCTACACCAGGTCCCGCCGGGTCCCAGGACCTGGTAAAAAAAAAACGTGGGACCTGGCAAATGACCTGGTAAATTTTTACTAGTTACTAATATTGAATATATCCTCATTAAGTGTAAACTACATTACATGTAAGAAAATTTATTTGGGATCCGCCAAATTTTTTTAAGACCCTCAAGGGACCCGCCTTGTTAAATTTGATGGCGTCGCCACTGGAGGGTGGGGGGAGGAGAGGATTTTCGGCCAACTGCAAATTTATCTTTGTGGAAGGAGCGGCAAAAAACTTACGCCAGCTACACCACTTTGCTTATATATATATATATATATATATATATATATATATATATATAATCTCTATTTATGTATCTGTTCTTCTACGAAACTTCATCTCTCTTGTGGGGGGAGGAGAGGATTTTCGGCCATCTGCAAATTTATCTTTGTGTAAAGAGCGACAAAAAACTCACGCCAGATACACCTCTTTGTATATATATATATATATATATATATATATATATATATATATATATAATCTCCATTGATGTATCTGGTCTTCTACGAAACTTCATCTCTCTTCCTGACATTGTTTATCTTGTATCGTAATCAGGGTTATTTATGCTATTATATATTTCTGTCCTGGGGTTAGTTGGCTGAGACACAGGTACCAGCATGAATGTTCTATTGCAATCCAAGAATACTAGATACCTCTGGTTGGATAACACAATCACAATAGGTGTATATTGTGAAGAACAATGACAAAATTAAACGACCTCTGTAATGGAAAGATCTGACCTGTTCGTGGTCTCACTAAGTCCCTGTAATGGACAGATCTGAACAGTTCATGGTTTGACTAAGTCTATGTAATGGAAAGATCTGACCTGTTCGTGGTCTCACTAAATCTCTGTAATGGACAGATCTGAACAGTTTATGGTTTGACTAAGTCTCTGTAATGGAAAGATCTGACCTGTTCATGGTTTCACTGAGTCTCTGTAATGGACAGATCTGACCAGTTCATGGTTTGACTAAGTCTCTGTAATGGACAGATCTGACCAGTTCATAGTTTCAGTAAGTCGGTGTTGGTAGAGATGATTAATTCGGAAAACAGTTAAGGGCTAAAATAAAAAGAGCCCATCAATGTTGCGATAAAAGCCATGTTTCAGTTTTTCTGGTTTTTGTTTGGGTATATTAAAGCCATGTTTCAGTTTGCGTTGTAGGTATGAAGAAATGATAAAAGCCATGTATAATTTTTTTGTTTGTTCGTGTTTATAATTAAAACCATTTTCAGTGTGGGTGGCTGATGTGCGGGTATAATAAATGCCATGTTTCATTTCGGGTGGCTGGTGAGCGGGTATAATAAATGCCATGTTTCATTTCGGGTGGCTGGTGAGCGGGTATAATAAATGCCATGTTTCATTTCGGGTGGCTGGTGAGCGGGTATAATAAATGCCATGTTTCATTTCGGGTGGCTGATGTGCGGGTATAATAAAAGCCATGTTTCATTTCGGGTGGCTGGTGAGCGGGTATAATAAATGCCATGTTTCATTTCGGGTGGCTGGCGAGCGGGTATAATAAAAGCCATGTTTCGTTTACGGTGGATGATGTGCGGGTATAATAAAAAGCCATGTTTTATTTCAGTTGTTGATGTACTGGGATCGACCAGACGTCACGCAGGGGAACCTAATGAACAGTCAGATGTGATAGGCACTTCACACGAACAGGCCTGGGAACATGAAGTCGGCCAACTTGTACCCGTGGTGTGTGGGGTGAGCGGGGGTATCACCTTAATAGGAGCATATCTAATACTTGCATTTAATTCCTAGACAAAATGGGGCTGGGTGCACGGGCTTTCACACCGACTTTTATTAGCTTCATGTGGCGCAGAACAAATTGATGTAAGTTGTAGATTGTATTCGTGTCTTTATCCAGTGTAGCCTAACGCTTTAGTTAAACCAGCGTTGCCTAATGTTAGTTAAACCAGTGTAGCCTAATGATAGTTAAACAAGCGTTGCCTAACGCTTTAGTTAAACCAGCGTTGCCTAATGTTAGTTAAACCAGTGTAGCCTAGTGATAGTTAAACCAGTGTAGCATAATGCTAGTTAAACCAGCGTTGCCTAATGCTTTAGTTAAAACAGCGTTGCCTAATGTTAGTTAAACCAGTGTAGCCTAATGATAGTTAAACCAGTGTAGCATGATGCTAGTTAAACCAGCGTTGCCTACGGCTTTAGTTAAACCAGCGTTGCCTAATGTGAGTTAACCCAGTGTAGCCTAATGGAACCAGCTCCCCTTCCATGTACGTCATAGTGAAACCTCGTCCCTTTTCAAAAAGTCCCTCAAAACTCATCTGTTTAGGTCCGCCTATGACCTGTGATGCATCCTCCTTGCCCTACCTAATTTTCTGTTTCGGTTTAATCCTGAAGTGTCAAAGTGTCCTCTTTTTATAGCCATTTTCATTGTTTCTATAGAATAGTAGTTACTATCCTAGTGTCTCATTTGTATTTACTTAGTTTACTTGTTTTAATATTTGTTTTAATATTTGTATTGTAAAGCGCTTAGAGCTTTATGATAAGCGCTATATAAAAATGCCTAAATAAATAAATAAATAAATAATGCTAGTTAACCAAATGTAGCCTAATGTTAGTTAACCCAGTGTATACTAATGCTAGTAAACCCAGTGTAGCCTAATCTTAGTTAACCCAGTGTAGCCTAATGCTATTTAACCACATGTAGCCTAATTTTAGTTAACCCAGTGTAGCCTAATGGTAGTAAACCAAATGCAGCCTAAGTTTATTTAATCCAGTGTATCCAAATGCTAGTTAACCCAGTGTATCCTAATGTTAGTTAACCCAGTGTAGCCTAATCTTAGTTAACCCAGTGTAGCCTAATCTTAGTTAACCCAGTGTATCCTAATGTTAGTTAACCTAGTGTAGCCTAATGTTAGTTAACCATGTGTAGCCTAATTTTAGTTAACTCAGTGTAGCCTAATGCTAGTAAACCAAATGCAGCCTAAGTTTAGTTAATCCAGTGTATCCTAATGCTAGTTAACCAAATGTAGCCTAATTTTAGTTAATTCAATGTAGCCTAATGTTAGTTAAGCCAGTGTAGCCAAATGCTAGTTAACCAAATGTAGCCCAATTTCACTTAATCCGTGTAGCCTAGTGTTAGTTAACTCAGTGTAGCCTAATGTTAGTTAACCTAGTGTAGCCTAATGTTAGTTAACCCAGTGTAGCCTAATGTTAGTTAAACCAGTGCAGCCTAATGTTAGTTAACCTAGTGTAGCCTATTGTTAGTGAACTTAGTGTAGCTCGATGTTAGTTAACCTAGTGTAGCCTGATGTAAGTTAACCCAGTGTAGCCTAATTTTAGTTAACCTCGTGTAGCCTAATGTTAGTTAACCCAGTGTAGCCTAATGTTAGTTAACCCAGTGTATCCTAATTTTAGTTAACCCAGTGTAGCCTAATGCTAGTTAACCAAATGTAGCCCAATTTCAGTTAATCCGTGTAGCCTAATGTTAGTTAACTCAGTGTAGCCTAATGTTAGTTAACCTAGTGTAGCCTGATGTTAGTTAACCCAGTGTAGCCTAATGTTAGTTAACTCAGTGTAGCCTAATGTTAGTTAACCCAGTGTAGCCTAATGCTAGTTAAACAAAAGTAGCCCAATTTCAGTTAATCCGTGTAGCCTAATCTTAGTTAACCCAGTGTAACCTAATGTTAGTTAACCTAGTGTAGCCTAATGTTAGTTAACTCAGTGTAGCCTAATGTTAGTTAACCTAGTGTAGCCTAATGTTAGTTAACTCAGTGTAGCCTAATGTTAGTTAACCCAGTGTAGCCTAATGTTAGTTAACCCAGTGTAGCCTAATGTTAGTTAACCCAGTGTAGCCTAATGTTAGTAACTCAGTGTAGCTCAATGTTAGTTAACCTAGTGTAGCCTAATGTTAGTTAACCTAGTGTAGCCTAATGTTAGCTAACTCAGTGTAGCTCAATGTTAGTTAACCCAGTGTAGCCTAATGTTAGATAACCCAGTGTAGCCTAATGTTAGTTAACCCAGTGTGGCGTGATGTTAGTTAACCCAGTATAGCCTAATGTTAGTTAACCCAGTGTAGCCTAATGTTAGTTAACCCAGTATAGCCTAATGTTAGTTAACCCAGTGTAGCCTAATGTTAGTTAACCCAGTATAGCCTAATGTTAGTTAACCCAGTGTAGCCTAATGTTAGTTAACCCAGTGTAGCCTAATGTTAGTCAACCTAGTGTAGCCTAATGTTAGTTAACCCAGCGTAGCCTAATGTTCTGAAAGGTTATCAAAAAGATTTCGTTATTTCTGACACGTTACGTTATCGATACTAATCCCACGAAGAGCCGATGCCACTGTCTGCATTTCTGCTCATGTCCTTGATGCCACATGCCAAAAAATGTAGAATTTCTGGACTCTGGCAGGAGTTGAAATTCAGTGCTAGTAAATTAAAGACAACATTTATTGGTACAGATTTTTTGTTCCAAGTCTTTCGACAGAGCCAATGTCAGGGGATCTAGCCGTGTATGAGACCGCTACAGTACTCCACTCTTAAGTTTGGGGTATCGGTTACATGTGTACCCGTCCATGTACCCATGTGAGTCATGTTCTATAGAAATTGGCCTACAGGGGCACATGGCCGAGTTTGGTGACTGACCACTTATCATGTGAACAACGGCTATGCTCTGTAGAGGCGTTACAGTTTTAGAGTAAAGAAATCTCAAACTGGCTTCAAACGGTTGACCATGTAAGTAATCCAACAACACCCCAACAACTACCTAATACTCCAACATCACCACAACCCAAAAACACCCCCAAATGCACTCCAACCTCCTCCCAAGAACACCCCAATAGCATGCCAACATCACCCCAACATTACCCCAACATCACCCCAAAAACACTCCAACAACACTCCAACAACACCCCAACAACACCTTAACAACACTCCAACAACATTCCAACAACACCACAACAACACTCCAACAACACCCCAAAACACCCCAACAACACCCCAATAACACCCCAACAACACCCCAACAACACACCAACAACATCCTCACAACACCATCCTTGAACTCCAGTCCCAACTATCCCCATATTTACTTACTGCGAGAGAGCTCTCGTCGCTACAAGGGCTGAGTCTGCTGAGAGATGCCTGGTTACTGCTGCTGCTGCACCCTAAAGTACTTGTACTGTGGCTTAAGGCACCGTGCGAGTTCACTAAAGCACCGTGCGAGTTCACTAAAGCACCATGCGAGTTCACTAAAGCACCGTGCGAGTTCACTAAAGCACCGCTGCCGTGACCGCCGTGATAGAGACTCATGTGGTCACCGGACCTTCCCAGACTGTCCATCGCTGCTTGGAATTCGGCCTCTGACTTGATCACGTGTCCTTGGTGGTCCGAGGGGAGGAGCAGAGGCACTCTGCTTAGACCGCTGTGGAAGCCGTCCATACCATCCGAAGTGGTGGAAGATCCCCTGGTTCCTGTCACGTGAACGAGTGTGTCCTTTTGTGTCGACAGACGACCTTCGGGTAGAGTTGCCAAGTCTATAAAGTGATGAATGAGATTTCCTGCAAGAAATGATATGTATCTGTAGAATTAATAGAATTACTGTACGTATCTATAGAATGACTGAATGTGTCTATAGAATTACTGAATGTGTGTTTGAATTACTAAATGTGTCTATAGAATTACTGAATGTGTGTATAGAATTACTGAATGTGTGTATAGAATTACTGAATGTGTGTATAGAATTACTGAATGTGTCTATAGAATTACTGAATGTGTCTATAGAATTACTGAATGTGTGAATAGAATTACTGAATGTGTGTATAGAATCACTGAATGTGTCTATATAATTACTGAATGTGTCTATAGAATTACTGAATGTTTCTATGGAATCACTGAATATGTGTCTATACAATTACTGTACTGAACTTTTTTTTTTACGCTGTTGGAGCTTTTAAATACAATACATGAATAGAAAGAAGGTAACAGGCAATGTATTCGATTGAACTAACTTGCTAACATTAGGTCGATCTGTTGTGGGAATGTTTAAAAATGACGTTTCTTTTACCTCGAACGTTAATAAAATACACATTAAATTTAAAGGAATTATCCAAATTAGTTCTAACTTCTGGACACTTTGGCGGGGCCGCCTTTTGAAGGAAGCGTTAGAGCCAAAGATACACAGAGACAGGTGATCTGTGAGACTTTTAATAGGGCCATTGAAATCAACATAAGCCACGGCGTGCCTGGACACGTTAGAAGAGAACTGGAAGGGGGTCAGAACAAGAAATTGAACGGTGTCAGAACCAGTCAATGAAGGGGGTCAGAACCATTTATTGAAGGGGATCAGAACCAGTCATTAAAGGGGGTCAGAACCAGTCATTGAAGGGGGTCAGAAGTCAGAACCAGTCATTGAAGGGGGTCAGAAGTCAGAACCAGTCATTGAAGGGGGTCAGAATCAGTCTTTGACGAGGGTCATAACCAGTTATTTAAAGGGTTAAAACCAATCAACAAAGCCATTTTGTTGACCTTTCTTCGTTGCAATCTCATCATTCTCTTTATCTATTTTAATCATTATTGTTTCACCCTGAATTTACTTTAAATCATATTTACTTATCCCATGTGTAATTAATATCTTCTTTAGTTATCTGACGTGCAATTAAAATCATTTTTGGCCATCTATTATGCTTTATGTTTACTATTTAGATGTGTTAGTGCTCTTAACACCAAATGTGTTCTTAACACCAATTGTGTTCTTAGCACCAAATGTGATCTTAACACCATTGTTACAAGTTTATTCAAAGTTATAACTTTGCTATTTTTAATAACAAGCAACCCATGATGTCACTTTCCTGCTTGTTTTAAACTTTGAAATTTTCTAGATTTAAGTGAAAGTGTATACCTTTAATCATGTGAATCATTAATCCTGTTTATACCTTTAATCATTCCCTTTGAATTATCTTATCACTATGAGTTGACCTACAAGGTTTGCCAATGTTAGATCAATATGAGTTGACCTACAAGGTTTGCCAATGTTAGATCAATATGAGCTGACCTGCAAGGTTTGCAATGTTATTGTTATATCAATATGAGTTGACCTACAAGGTTTGCCAATATTATATCAATATGAGTTGACCTACAAGGTTTGCCAATGGTAGATCAATATGAATTGACCTACAAGGTTTGCCAATATTATATCAATATGAGTTGACCTACAAGGTTTGCCAATATTATATCAATATGAGTTGACCTACAAGGTTTGCCAATATTATATCAATATGAGTTGACCTACAAGGTTTGCCAATATTATATCAATATGAGTTGACCTACAAGGTTTGCCAATGTTAGATCAACATTATTTTTTTTATGAGTTGACCTATGACAGGTTTGCCAATGTTAGATCAATAGGACTTGACCTGTAAGGTTTGCTCTTCACGTCTCAAAGGAACAAGATGTCGGCCATAATGAAATCTTTCATTGGTTCGTGTTATTAGTAAAAATTTGAATTCAAACTTTAAATATTTTTTTTTGTAATCATGCGGTTATTCATTCTGTTTAAACCAGACAACTGACATAGCATCACAACACTAAGCTATCGGGCATTAAAAGAAATGTTCACTTAAGATATGGTCTTTATTTAAATGGGTAACTACGTTAATATTATTTCGTAACCTTTGTTGTTTTTTGTTTTACTTCCTTCCATCTTGAATTTGAAACATGTAAAAAATTACTTCTAAGACTTGATGTGTCTTTTTTTAAAACCATTTGAATTCCATTTGTCTCTCACCAAATACAGAAATCACATTTTTGTCCACAATAACATAATCTTAACTTACATAATGGCCTGGTACGTCCTAAAGTGTCCCCATGGTCTGTGTTTGTTGCTTTCTTAACTCAACCCAGATGTCCTTACAGTTGAATGATACGATCAGGTATTTTGTTAACTCATTATGATAATCTTATATGGAGTCAACCATTTTGTTTAGCGGGCCCCTTTTCATATTTTGTAAGCTTGTGTACCTTCAAGTGTCTACGGCATGGGTCGCCGTTTGAGAACCTCAAAACAAAAAATATATCATGGTATTTATTCATGTTTATTATCCATGTTTATTTCTATGACTTCAAAGCTGTCTAGTCAGAGATAATGATATCGCTGCTCATCATCAGATCTCAAACCTCGTATAATTAACCCTCTGACCTCTGTATCAGATTTCACACGACGTGACGTCATTTAGGCCTATCCATTACATGAACGGCCCTGTTCTTAATGTTTATCGGAGAGAAGACAAAAAAAAAAAAAGATTATCCTAATCCTTTGCTTACCTTTTGAAACTTAGGAATAGTTGTTGATGAACCCACGTGCAGGATTCGATGCCGAGACCTCTCTCTCTCTCTCTGATTGCCCGCTACTAAAAGTCTCCCTTTGAAGCTAGTGCGAGGCCTTATCATCCACTCTCAGATACCACAGTTTTCGCCCCTTTGTTTTCAAACTTTCACCTTTTATCGCTCTCTATCTCATCGTCTTCAATTTCCAGACTAGACTCGCTTTTCTTCTCCCACTTTTCTTTCCTTAGTTCCTTTATCACCGAGATTCTTTATTGACGAGCTCTGGTTTGATTGACAAGCTAATCACACCCTAAGCCAATCTTACAAGCCAATCCTATCGCAAGATATCGGTGGGCTAAGCCCGCCCACCGGCGGAGCGACTCTCTGCCCTTGGCGTTATCCCCCCTCGAGTTTACCACGTGGGACAACTGAGGCGTTGGTCCGATGGTGGAATTATTTCCCCTGTTTCCACGGCAACGAAGTTTGATGGCACCATGACAGGTACGCCCTAGGGACGGTCGGTGTACAAGTCAAGTATTGGTTTGGTAGGATGTTCAGTTCATGTTCAGACTGGGATTCCGAATAATGTGACACTTCCTCTGTCTCTACTTAAACAATGCCCCCCCCCCACACACGATATTACACAATACCCAATTGCGTTACGCAACAGGCTATTGAGTAGCTCTTGGCATTACAGAGTGCCCCAAACACACCTGGCCTCATCTCCTCATATTATACGATACTTATGTCACACACCTCCTCCATTAACACAATACCTCCTCATATTACATACAACACAATGCCTCCCCAAAATAACACATTGCCTCCCAATGCTCCTCATATTATAAATATATTTATCGTATCATACAATACTTCCTTATCCACTTATTATTCAATACCTCCTAAATGTAACGTCTTCGCTCGTACTATACTAAGCCTGTAGGCCTACACAAGCCATTGTTTTAAATATTTCCATTTATTTAATTATAATTATTTATTATCTTGCCTCTTTATCAATGGTGTATCTGGAACAAAAGCCACTCAGGGTGCTTTCCTGAAATTGCGCCCCGTATTCATATGTATATGGGCCTAATGTTTGTTACAAACATCAACAATGAGCCGCCGGGGCAGCTTGTCCCATCCAATTCACCCCTTAAGTACGCCACTGATCCATTTGGCAAGCAGTACGGCCTCATCTTATTATAGACTACCTCAGTATCTTATGCAACAGACTTAAACAGGCCGTTTTAGCTTATAACCCGCCTTTTAGATTCTAGGACGTTTTCCTTAGATTGTGTGGTTATTAACACTGCAATAACGTGGCTACAAAGTTGTTGTTTTTTTTTCATCTCTACATGCTGGTTGTCTTTTGACTTAGTTACATTTAAGGAATTTTTGTGTCAACTCTTATTTTCAAGTGAATATTGTTATCCTATTCACATTAATGTAAGCCATCCCCATTGAAAACCCTCTAAAGTTATTTGACCAAATATGCATCCCAATTAGTGAGATAAATCAAAATGCTGTCACTGTCCTTAAGAATACCATGCACAAATAAATAGGCAATATCTGGTACGCGCGTAATGAGCACCAAATTGCACTTTGTTTGGTGCACTTCTAAGCTTACTTCGTGCCATTTTCTTTTGCGCACAAATTCTCAGCACATCATTACAGCCATACAGCCATACAGCCATGCAGCCATACCTACATACCAGGAGGATTATGGTTTGGTGAGGAAAAAGTTGTTTTTTCAAATCAAAGGAAGAGAAAACAATATTATAGCCATAGACTTGATTATGTGTAATCATGTTCTAAAAGTGCTACAGCGATGCCTCCCCTTCCAGACTACAACGATATCTCCCCTTCCAGGATACAGTGATGTCTCCCCTTCTAAACTAAAGCGATGTCTCCCCTTCCAGACTACAGCGATGTCTCCCCTTCTAGACTTCAGCTCCCCTTCAAGACTACAGCGATGTGTCCCCTTCTAGGCTAGAGCGATATCTCCCCTTCTAGACAACAGCGATGTCTCCACCTTCTAGACTACAGCGATGACTCCCTTTCTAAACAAGATAGTGACGAAAGAAAGGCAGCGCCCATTGCCAGAATGTAATCTTGATTAGCGCTGCCCTCGGGGCGATGACTCAAGTGGTCAGTATCCCACTCAACCGGCCGTCCACGTCATGCGACCTGTTGACGTGTACTTGTACAATAATGATGTGTGCAGAGTCCTGGAGTGCTGTTCACCAGGTCGATGGCGCATCCGTGCCGGACGTGCAGTGGACGACCAGACGATTTCACACCTCGTCAAGATTGTTGATGGTCTTTGTAATCTCTCCACTGGAGTCCATGCCTGTTGGTCAGCTGGAGTATGAAGCACATGCCTCGTTGTCTGATGGTCACCGGGCGCTCATAGGCATTGCCTGGGTCTGGGTCGGGAAAAAGTGTCTGTTTTGTAGAGGATAAAAATAAGAAGAAGGGGAGGGTGTTCATGAAAGGAGGAAGGGGGGGGGGGTTGATATTTTTGTTATTTGTTTGTTTTTTTCGTAGATGGGGGCATCTTGCTGACATGTTGGTTATTGTGTTGTGTCCTTTTTTATAAAAATAAGAAGAAGGGGAGGGTGTTCATGAAAGGAGGAAGGGGGGGGGGGGTTGATATTTTTGTTATTTGTTTGTTTTTTTCGTAGATGGGGGCATCTTGCTGACATGTTGGTTATTGTGTTGTGTCCTTTTTATGATTTTCCCATAACTTTAAAATATTTCATGTTTTAAAGACGTAGAGTACGAGACTATGATTGGTGCCGCACAGAGCGAAAAGGGCACCTGCCCATGGCGCCGAAATCGTCATTTTTATGTGTATTGATATAAACTTTATTGGAAGGGGCACCGAAATTCATGACTTGCCCAGGGCATATCTTTTACTTGCCAGGACGCTGGATAGATGGGTGTGTGGAAGAAAAAGGTCACATTAAAAAACGTCACGGATTTAGGTCTCAATTTTTTCTTATGTTTGTAATAAAGTCGAAGTAAAACTTTCTTTCAGCCGTAATTTTATTTTTAACTGGATATAAAAGTTAATGAAATTATAGACTAAATTTCAGTAAAAACAACAAAAAATAATACGCACCAAACGCTCTTGCGAAATATTCTCATTTAGCGAAGTTATCGGGAATTTCCATTTCACAAAAAAAAAAGGAAAAAAAAAACCTGATTTTTGGGGGCTGGGCGGGGGTTGGGACTAAAAATTTGATAGAATTTTTAATTATTGGCAACGAGTCTATGTGCCAAGTCGGATCTCGATAGGTTGACGGGAAGTGGGTCAATGAGCTGTCTGAAGATTTAGCCAGCCAGCCAGCGATAGACAAAAGCGAAGTATAAATGATTTCAAGTCACAGAAAGCATTTCATAAACCATAATTTTATTTGTAAGTTCATTTAGATGTTTATGATAGACTCTTTATCAGTAAGACAATTCAACGTAAGAAAAGTGATAGAAAGAAAGTAACAAAATATGAAAATCTGATGCATTTACTAATATATATATATATTTACTTTGATGAGTATAACATAAATAAAGTCAAAGATAAGTCTGAAAGTATAACAGGCAAAAAAATGTTTTGAATTCTTTTTATGAAAACAGTCGGCGATGCACAACTTAAATTCTGACCGGGGAACACGCGAATTGTAAAATCTTTTGGTCTCAATCCCCACATTGACCACACTGAGACCATTGATGCCCTGTCGGGAGAGTGTTACCACTAAGCTACTACCACCATGCAATGTCCCTAGCTTTCCTATGTAAGATGTGTCGGGGAGATCAGATGCGAGAAAAAAATCACAATCAGTGATAATCCTTTGGGGCGAGAGCTTAATCTCCACCCAATCTCTTAGCTACCATGTTATAGTGCTATTCAATCTGTAATGTTTGTGATTATTGACTTCATGCCTAACCATGTAACTAAATTTGAATAAATCGTAGCGCTAAATGTGTGGTTATAAAATAGGTTTACAAAACACAAATAACCCAAACGTATAACATTTAATCCCAAGTTAGAATCAAAACACGATCCCTATGAGCCGTCTCTGACTTCCATTTACTGATATTTATTCGCTAATAAACATTTATTTAGGCAAACAAATAAAATGGCTGCTACTAAAAAGTTTTTCTATAAAAAAAAAAATTAAAAAAAAATTGTGACGTTTTTATTTCCCGTGACGTTTTTCCCGGGCAAATTGTGTGACTTTATTTTCCCGTTCCTTTTTTTCGCTCGCCATATTTCCGGAGTAATGACCTCTCTCATGTGCTTAATAGGTTTGTCTGCCGTTTTTTGTCTCGCTTGCATATGTTCCAACTGGTCTAATAGCAGTGTTATGAACAACTTTTGTTTGTTTGTCCCTGTAATGATTTTACTTTTGAGCATTTCGTGACTAGCGGAGTAGTAGGCCCTGTTTCCGGCCGCTCCTGTATTTAAGCTTATAGCTTAAACGGTGCGCATTTAATTCTTGCAGACGTGGTTGTTAAACCTGTAATGACTTTGATATTTGTTAACACATTTTCTGCCATCGTTTGTAAACTTCTCTTATTTTTATACACTTTAAAAAAGAACACTCATGTTTTTGTTTTAAATCTCAGAAATGACTGCTAAAATGTTTCATGAAGATGAGAGATTGGCCATCTATACAAGGGATCTCCTGGATGTAATGGATGGCCATTCAATATATATATATATATATATATATATATATATATATATATATATATATATATATATATATATATATATATATATATATATATATAATATATATATAGATATCGTGAGAGATATTTATAATAAAAAAAGATATATATATATATATATATATATATATATATATATATATATATATATATATATATGTATATATATATATATATATATATACATAATAAGTATTGACGTCATGAGAGACATGTTTAATCAAAGCCGTCATGAGAGACAGGTTTAGTCACAGCCGTCATGTGAGACATGACTAGTCACAGCCGTCATGAGAGACAAGGTTAGTCAATGATGTCATGAGAGACAGGTTAAGTCAACGCTGTCATGTTTAGTCACAGCCGTCATGAGAGACAAGACTAGTCACAGCCGTCAAGAGAGACAAGACTAGTCACAGCTGTCATGAGAGACATGTTTAGTCACAGCCGTCATGAGAGACATGTTTAGTCACAGCCATCATCAGAGACATGTTTAGTCACAGCCATCATGAGAGACATGACTAGTCACAGCCGTCATGAGAGACATGTTTAGTCACAGCCGTCATGTGAGACATGACTAATCACAGACGTCATGAGAGACATGTTTAGTCACAGCCATCATGAGAGACATGTTTAGCCACAGCCGTCATGAGAGACATGTTTAGTCACAGCCGTCATGTGAGATATGACTAATCACAGACGTCATGAGAGACATGTTTAGTCACACCCGTCATGAGAGACATGTTTAGTCACAGCCGTCATGTGAGACATGACTAATCACAGACGTCATGAGAGACATGTTTAGTCACAGCCATCATGAGAGACATGTTTAGCCACAGCCGTCCTGAGAGACATGTTTAGTCACAGCCGTCATGTGAGATATGACTAATCACAGACGTCATGAGAGACATGTTTAGTCACAGTCGTCATGAGAGACATGTTTAGTCACAGCCGTCATGTGAGACATGACTAATCACAGCAGTCATGTGAGACATGACTAATCACAGCCGTCATGAGGGACATGTTTAATTACAGCCGTCATGAAAGACATGTTTAGTCGCAGCCGTCATTAGAGACATGACTAATCACAGGCGTCATGAGGGACATGTTTAATTACAGCCGTCATGAGAGACATGTTTAGTCGCAGCCGTCATGAGAGACATGTTTAGTCGCAGCCGTCATGTGAGACATGTTTAGTCGCAGCCGTCATGAGAGACATGTTTAATTGCAGCCGTCATGAGAATCAAGTTTAGTGTCGTCCCTTCAAAACTTTGAAATATTAACAAGGGCACTTACTCTGAGCTACTTACTCTGAGGTACAAATGCCGAAATGTTCTTAGTAGCACCCAAATCTTACGCCTCAAAATTATTACTCTCAAATTGTTTTAATGTTATTTAGGGCTTTGATCCCCAATCGGTTAATCTCATTCGTATTACACATATGCCATGTCAACAAAACTCAATATTGTCATAACATTGTGCGATGAATGTCGTAACATACTCCACCCCCATCCCCACTCCTCCCCAAAACATATGAAGATCGAAACACAGCGTCCAGATCAGTGGGCAATCCCATTAGCACGAAGTGTTTGCGTGGCATTGGTTCAAATCTTTAGTTCATTTCTGAGCAACATGAAGACTCGCGTCTATGTTCATTGATTTGTGACCAAGTTTTTTCTGTAACAGCTGAACAAGCGTCACGAAAATGATGAAAGTCAAATAAGACATTCGCCTTTTATAATCTGATTACCTGTCTTATTAAGCAAAATTACATCACAAACGTCGAGTCATCCTAACGTGAGAACCTTGTACACCAGCCAGAGGAATGTAAGCTAACAGCAAAAATGGTAAGGAAATTTAAAAAAAAATATAATAAAATTTAAACAAAAAACCCGCCATACCCAGGTTACAAAGAACCTATCTGGTTTAAATCAGCGGTTCACGGACTGATTTGTTAAAAAGATGAAATCAGTTCTTTTTACAAGATATGTCATAACTAAAGTTGATGGTACTATTCCAAATTATAATTTCTATCCCATTCACTTGACAGATGTACCAGTAACAGGAAGCCTGGATGTTATTGAATGTAAATTTCAAAATTAGGACAAGTGTCGGCAGTGTTGCCAAACCGCCCGTAAATTTACGGAATTCTTTAAAAAATAGACCTAATATGGCTTTTAAAAATAATTATTTAAGCGGAACAAAACGAGGAACTCATTTTCTTCGTGCTTGCATTAAACTTGTTGGATTAACGTAACAATTGTGAGAATAACATACACATTTCATGGCCATATGACGAGACATTGTTTGGGAAAATAGCCATACATATATTTGTTGACATAGTAGATATTCATGGTCATAGGAATTATTATGTTTTTACGAATATTTGAATTTTATTCATCTTCATCGCTAAATCCGTAAAATTTTCTGTTCGTACACATTTAAAAATTTTGAATATTTGTTGGTTAATTTTTTTTTTTTTTTTTTTTTTTTTTTTGTTTGCAACCCATTTTTCCTTTTAACTTCGCCGCAAATTTT
>CAXITT010000045.1:942876-992876 GCA_964033795.1 Lymnaea stagnalis | reverse complement strand
TGACGTACAAGCGTTGAACACCCGTGGGCTGGTCACAACCAACAGATTCTTCTTTACATCACGTGACTACTGACGTACAAGCGTTGAACACCCGTGGGCTGGTCACAACCAACAGATTCTTCTTGACATCACGTGACTACTGACGTACAAGCGTTGAACACCCGTGGGCTGGTCACAAACAACAGATTCTTCTTTACATCACGTGACTACTGACGTACAAGCCAAAACAAATGAGACAGATTTAGATTGTTTTTCATGTTGGATCATGATCGAAGTTAGGAAGTCTATCTTATTAGAACATTGTCCGAGTTAGAAAGTCAGTCATATTGGACCATGGTCGGAGTCGGCATTCTGTCTTATTTGACTATTGTCAGAGTCGGGATGTCTGTCATTTTGTACAAATATACAGTCTTCCAAGAAACAGACTCTATTAAAAAAAAATTGTGAATGTAAATTCTTCAGTTTACTTTGACTATCGATGTATTGCAACAAGATTGCAAATGGACATTCTTAAGTTTACTTTGACTACCACTGTATTGAAAGAAAATTGTGAATGGAAATTCTTCAGTTTACTTTGACTATCCATTTATTGAAACAAAATTGTGAATGGACATCCTTTAGTTTACTTTGACTATCCATGTGTTGCAACAGCCTTTTAACACAATTGAAAGTCTACAATGTCTTCATTACCCCGGCCTGACTGAAATAATGATAATGTTTAAATATTATTGTGTACAATCTAAATACAGGACTAATGACTTCGCACGCTGAAATCTCATCATGTAGTATGTATAATAATGTATTTTCTGCACACAAACTAAGAGGCAAGAAGTGCCACCGGTTAGAAAACTAAGAGACAAAAAGTGCCACTGGTTAGAAAACTAAGAGGCAAGAAGTGCCACCTGTTCGAAAACTAAGAGATAAGAAGTGCCACCGGCTAGAAAACTAAGAGGCAAGAAGTGCCACCGGTTAGAAAACTAAGAGACAAGAAGTGCCACCGGTTAGAAAACTAAGAGGCAAGAAGTGCCATGGTTAGAAAACTAAGAGGCAAGAAGTGCCACCGGTTAGAAAACTAAGAAACAAGAAGTGCCACAGGTTAGAAATCTAAGAGGAAAAAATGCCACCGATTAGAAAACTAAGAGGCAAGAAGTGCCACCGGCTAGAAATCTAAGAGACAAGAAGTGCCAGCGGTTAGAAAACTAAGAGGAAAGAAGTGCCACCGGCTAGAAAACGAAGAGACAAGAATACCGGTTAGAAAACTAAGAAACAAGAAGTGCCACAGGTTAGAAATCTAAGAGGAAAAAATGCCACCGATTAGAAAACTAAGAGGCAAGAAGTGCCACCGGCTAGAAAACTAAGAGACAAGAAGTGCCAGCGGTTAGAAAACTAAGAGGAAAGAAGTGCCACCGGCTAGAAAACTAAGAGACAAGAAGTGCCACCGGTTCGAAAACTAAGAGGCAAGAAGTGCCACCGGTTAGAACACTAAGAGGCAAGAAGTGCCACCGTTTCGAAAACTAAGAGGCGAGAAGTGCCACCGGCTAGAACACTAAGAGGCAAGAAGTGCCACCGGTTAGAAAACTAAGAGGCAAGAAGTGCCACCGGTTAGAACACTAAGAGGCAAGAAGTGCCACCGGTTCGAAAACTAAGAGGCAAGAAGTGCCACCGGTTAGAACACTAAGAGGCAAGAAGTTCCACCATTTCGAAAACTAAGAGGCGAGAAGTGCCACCGGTTAGAACACTAAGAGGCAAGAAGTGCCACCGGTTAGAAAACTAAGAGGCAAGAAGTGCCACCGGTTAACAAAAATAGGGGATAACACAGTCCGATCTACGTTTATTTTATGATCAGTAAAGACAGTTTTGTGGTAGCCTGATTTCAGGTTCACGTCTGCTAACACGATTGGACCCACACGCATTGCCAACATGATTGGATTAGCTCAGGATTTTTGTTTTGGTTAGCAGTTTATAGGATCCACATAACAACCCACCAGGGCCGCCCCTGAGAACCCATTGGTGGCCCGTCCATACATCAATGGATACAGCTAACATTAATTTACACCACGCGTTGACCTTGTGATTTATATAATTAATGATTATGGTCGGATTTATCAAACTATTTATTTACGCAAAATAATAGTGGCAATAATCATAATCATTGTCGTCTGTGTCACCTGATTGATACACAGCATGCATTTTATTTCTAACATTTCCCGCGACTGTTGCTCGTGCTGAAAGATCGTTTTCGATTTCAACATGAATAAAGAACTATTTAAGAAGTGCAATGTGTCAGCAACGTTTATCAGGCTTGGCAGTTTTGCCAGCGGAACAAGATCGGGCTTAGAGGATTAACACAAAAGATATCAATGGGTTAGCGCAGGCTTGCACAATTGAAAATGTAAGGCAGGCCGTAATCATTTATGAACAACTTTTACGGGCCGAAAGAAAATGAGACAGGGGGGGGGGGGGGTGGGGGGGGGGGAGAAGCTATTAAGATAATAATAATAATTTTTCATTACTTCATGGGCCGCAAAGTGGGTGCTGGTGGGCCGCAAGCGGTCCGAGGGTCTTATGTTGTGCAGGCCTGGATTAGCGGAAGCAAATCAAGAAAAAACATTATTCTAACCGGTAAGTTGTTTTAAAACATAAATCATGTATGACAACTTAGATTCAAACGGGCAGGTTTTATGGTTTTAGTTACAAACAGATAACATTTTTCAAGGCCCATTTGTATATCTCCCACCAGGGCCCACTCCACTCTATAATATGCAACGCCACTGCTCTTAATGGAGCGTCCAATGCCTGGTCCTCCAGACGTGGCGCATCCTCTAATCTGGGGGCCACTCATCGCCCCAAGTCAGTCGACTTGCACGGACTGTGATAGATTAAGATTGATAATTGGGATACATTGTTTATTGGGTCCCATGGGAAGCATCGGCCGTCAATGTATGAGAGCGAAGTCACAGAGAGAAGGCGTGAGAACACTGTAGGACCAAGCCTCTTTTGTGATTCTTATATGGAGTATGATATAGTATGTGTATAAACTTGGTCTGGTTTCAAATGCCAATTTCTTGCTTTAGAATAGTTGTCTTTATCTATACGTGTTCTTAATCTGTGGAGATATAGACTTTATAGGCTGTGAACTTAATCAGGGTATAATCTAGTTATGCTTGCATTCATATTTCAGTTATGTTAATAGGGTGTTAAATTTAAATAGCGCCAAACGTTAAGTGTCTAGATGAAAATGAAGACGTATTTTTAAAACAAAAACTTCTTGATTTTAAGTATAAAATTAAGACACTTTTATTAAACTAATATTGATCAACATCCCATTTATCAATTAATAGTACAAAACTCATTCTACAAACCCAGCATTAATTTCAGGTGGTTTTTTTCTCTGTGTGTGTGTGGTTTTTTTTTTTTGGTGGTTTTTATTATTTTTTTTTGCTTCAATAATTTCTGCATCTTCTGTCACCTCCTGACCATGCCTTCCGCATGGTATTATGACAGTAGTTCTGAGACCGATACCGTCTGCTAGTTGATCTAACCCTACCCCAAACGACTTATCCCGCATTATGGTCACGCCAGGGAAAAGACATTTGCTATGTGTATGATGCTTTATCTTTCATGTCAGCCCTATCGACCGTCTACATTGACTTCCGATGAAAACGTTTGGCCATAGACATACAACGTGTAATGACAACGTCTGCCCGTTCCCATACACCATTTGCTTGCATACATACTGCATATGCATGTCTACAAAATGGTCTGATGATGATGTCTGCCTGTCCTACCACCAACTTCTAATGACATTTGCCTGTCTCCATACAACTTCTAGTGACATTTGCCGGACTCCATACAACTGCTAATGACATTTGCCGGACTCCATACAACTTCTAATGACATTTGCCTGTCTCCATACAACCTCTGTTGACGGCTGCCCGTCTAGATAAAAACCTCCGACGACAGCGCCTGCCAACACGACCGTCAAATCACGTCCTTTGATAGCGAAACGAAAAATCCCGTACCTTACAACTCTCGCGCTCCTCTCGGGTTTTCCTCGGTGCACAACGTCAGCCAGTGCACCCGACCAACCTTTCCTCGGGGGCCCCAGCTCGGACCAACCAAACAAAGTCTGGTCCCCGGATGCTCGACTGCTACCCATTGTTCAGTTAGCGTAATATTTACTTGACATTTTACACACGAGTTTCCGGAACCTCGCCGGTCTTACCGAGACCAGAGAGCAGACGTCAGTCCCTTGTGTTTTCCTTGTTTTTCCTGATGACGGACACGTGTGGACGTCTGTTTTCTTTCCCGTGTTTTTTAAATTGCGATGATATTCGCTATGGATTCCTACACGTGTTGTTTCCGCCCCGCGTCTCTCTTCTTCCCTTCTCGCGGCCATGTTCTTCATTTCCCCCCAGCCCGAGTTCCCTGATGCACCTGAAGTCATCTTGGCCCGAGACTTCATACGAGGGCCGTGTACTGGTTGCCATCCGAGGTTGACCACAGAAGTAAAGTTGCCGAAGTCGACACTTGTGTAATATAGGGCAGACTTAAGAAAACATGTGCTCCTACAACGACCTCGACTGCTCTTTGACCTACTTTTGTAGGGCTTTGATGATGGCGAGCAGACTTGTTGCAGCTTTAGCCTAGTGTTGCGCGATGTTGTTGGTGAAGCCGTTATTCGTGACAGAAAAGCCCGTCATTAACTGCTGTAGAGCTATTGCTCATACTAAACATTCTCATTGTGAAAATATCAACTTTCATGTCTAAGGAATACGAACTTTGTCCTCATGACTTACTCAATTTGTGTTTACTAAATGGAGAACAGAGACAAGAAAATAGAAAATAATTACTCGGATAGGGAGAGAGAGACAGACAGAGAGAGAGAGAGAGACAGACAGAGAGAGAGAGAAATACAGAGAGAGAGAGAAATACAGAGAGAGAGAGAAATACAGAGAGAGAGAGAAACAGACAGAGAGAGAGAGAGACAGAGAGAGAGAGACAGACAGAGAGACAGGCAGAGAGAGAGAGAGACAGAAAGAGAGAGACAGAGAGAGAGAGAGAGAGAGAGAGACAGAGAGAGAGAGAGAAAGAGAAATAGATAGAGAGAAACTGGTAGACTGACACGTAGAAAGAAACAGAGAGAGAAAAAGCCAAACATCTTGGAAATACTTCAACGATTTAAGAAATGTTCAATTGTTTTGTTCTCTTTAGTGACGTTAACGCGTTTAAACACGTCTGTGATAGAAAGCCTTTTTGAAAAATATTTTTTTTTAAAATGTCCAACTTTTTTTACAATTGAAATTGTAATCTTTAAATTATCGACACCAGAGGAATTATTTACTTTTTTTTTAAACAAACATAGCTACACAAAGCCCGGCTGGAGGGAATTAAGCGACACATTCCTTTATTGCACAATCAACTTCCCATGCGTCATGAGAACACAGACTTAGTTACGCCAGTACAGGGATTGTAGCGGCGGGCAAAAAAAAAAGATAACAGGATAAATAGTTACTGAAAAAAGACACAGAGAAATGTCACAGACAAAAAAGTCACAGAAAACTTTTTAATAACCGTAATTTTATTTGTCAGTCCAAATAAATATTTATGATAGAAAATGGAAACGAAATTCTCAGGAAGTGATAAGAAGAAAAAGGACAGGAAGAATAGTGATAAAAAGAAAAAGGACAGGAAGAATAGTGATAAGAAGAAAAAGGACAGGAAGAATAGTGATAAGAAGAAAAAGGACAGGAAGAATAGTGATAAGAAGATAAAGGACAGGAAGAATAGTGATAAGAAGAAAAAGGACAGGAAGAATAGTGATAAGAAGAAAAAGGACAGGAAGAATAGTGATAAGAAGAAAAAGGACAGGAAGAATAGTGATAAGAAGAAAAAGGACAAAGGACAGGAAGAATAGTGATAAGAAGAAAAAGGACAGGAAGAATAGTGATAAGAAGAAAAAGGACAGGAAGAATAGTGATAAGAAGAAAAAGGACAGGAAGAATAGTGATAAGAAGAAAAAGGACAGGAAGAATAGTGATAAGAAGAAAAAGGACAGGAAGAATAGTGATAAGAAGAAAAAGGACAGGAAGAATAGTGATAAAAAGAAAAAGGACAGGAAGAATAGTGATAAAAATAAAAGTGATAGGAAGAAAAAAAAAGCGAAAGATGAAAATCAGACGCATTTCCACCAGTATCTGTCCTTTGATGAGTACCGCATACATAAACGCATAGATAAGTCTGAAAGAAAACATATGGTAAAAAAATTAGTTTAAATTCGTTCTATCAGAACAGTCGGATGAGCACACCTTAAATTGTAACGGGAAACAAATGACTGTTTGTAGCTCTGACGACATCGACAACATGGAGGCCATTGATGCTTTGTATGGAGAATGTTATCACTAAACTAGTGCTACAGTGCGAAGCCCCTTGCTTCCCTTTGATTCATCTACTAAGAATATGTGAGCTATGATCCCAAGCAAGACTCAAGCCACGTTCCCAAAGAGACGCCTCTTACTGTTATTTAGTCTATAATCAACATTTATAGGCGTAATTTTATTATTTTAATCTTTTCTTTCTTTCTTCTTTTTCAATTTTTAAAACACACATACACACAGAGACACACAGAGACACACATAGAGAGACACACATAGAGACACACACATACACACAGATACAGAGACGCACACAGAGATTCACATACACACACATAAATACACACAGACTCACACACATATACACAGACTCACACACATATACACGCAGACTCACAGAAACCACATATATATACACGCAGACTCAAAGAAACCACACATATATACACACATACACACACCGACACATACATACTCACATTCATACACACAGACACAGACATACACAGAGACACACAGACACAGACATACACAGAGACACACCGACACATACATACTCACATTCATACACACGGACACAGACAGACACAGAGACACACAGACAGACACAGAGACACATGGACACAGACAGACACAGAGACACACGGACACAGACAGACACAGAGACACACGGACACAGACAGACACAGAGATACAGACATACACAGAGACACACAGACACAGACATACACAGAGACACATGGACACATACAGACACAGAGACACACATACATACACAGAGACACACGGACACAGACAGACACAGAGACACAGACATACACAGAGACATACAGACATACACAGAGACACATGGACACAGACATACACAGAGACACACGGACACAGACAGACACAGAGACACACGGACACAGACAGACACAGACAGACACAAAGACACACAGGCACAGAGTCACACGGACACATACATACACAGAGACACACGGACACAGACATACACAGAGACACATAGACACAGACAGACACAGAGACACACGGACACAGACGTACACATTGCGGTCTAACAATGTTCATGGTGAAATTTTCACTGCATGAAATACCCAAGATGTTTCTTTTTTTGGCAAAAATTGTCTTAGTTTATAAACTCTAAAACAGTATTTTGGTTTACTCATGTAATGCCTAGGTTTAAGCGTCCTGTAATTGAAATGTCTTGCATGGTTTAAACATCCTGCAAATGAAATGTCTTGGTTTAAACATCCTGCAATTGTAATGTCTTGGTTTAAACATCCTCTAATTGAAATGTCTTGGTTTAAACATCCTCTAATTGAAATGTCTTGGTTTAAACATCCTCTAATTGAAATGTCTTGGTTTAAACATCCTGCAATTGTAATGTCTTGGTTTAAACATCCTCTAATTGAAATGTCTTGGTTTAAACATCCTGCAATTGTAATGTCTTGGTTTAAACATCCTGCAATTGTAATGTCTTGGTTTAAACATCCTCTAATTGAAATGTCTTAGTTTAAACATCCTCTAATTGAAATGTCTTGCATGGTTTAAACATCTTGTAATTGTAATGTCTAGGTTTAAACATCCTGTAATTGTAAAGTCTTGGTTTAAATATCCATGAATTGTAATGTCTTGGTTTGAAAATACTTGTTTCTTGACAACGCTTGCCATAACACCAGACCAGGTTGTCGCGAAATTTGCTAAACTTCAACACCAAATTTACAGATTTTGAAACATGGACGGGGTCAACCCGACGTCACCCTTGTGCACACTTATCCATATCCATATCCAAAGACAATATAAAAATAAGTTGTTAAACACAATCATAACTTTAATTTAAAACAACAACTTCCACGTGTGAAAGTGAGAACGGACTTTTCGTTAGTTAAAGGTCAAGGTCGTTGTAGAGAAATTAAATTGTATGGTGGTCAAGCTTTGAAAAACAGACGTTAAAAAAGTATGTTATCATCAGTTTATTTGGTAAATGTGCATGTAGAGTGCGCATGGTATGTGTGCATGGTATGTGTACATGTAGAGTACGCATGGTATGTGTGCATGGTATGTGTGCATGTAGAGTGCGCATGGTATGTGTGCATGGTATGTGTGCATGTAGAGTGTGCATGGTATGTGTGCATGGTATGTGTGCATGGTATGTGTGCATGGTATGTGTGCATGGTATGTGTGCATGGTATGTGTGCATGGTATGTGTGCATGGTATGTGTGCATGGTATGTGTGCATGGTATGTGTGCATGGTATGTGTGCATGGTATGTGTGCATGGTATGTGTGCATGGTATGTGTGCATGGTAGTGATCATGGTTAGTATGTATGGTAAGTGATAATGGTAGTTTGCATGGTAAGTGTGCATGGTAAATGATGATGGTAAGTGTGCATGGTAGGTGATCATGGTAAGTGATCATGGTAAGTGTGCATTATAAGTGATCATGATAAGTGTGCATGACAAGTGTGCTTGGTAATTGTGCATGGTAAGTGCATGGTAAGTGTTCATGGTAAGTGTGCATGGTAATTGATCATGGTAAATGTGCATGTTAAGTGATCATGGTAAGTGTGCATGGTAATTGATCATGGTAAATGTGCATGGTAAGTGATCATGGTAAGTGTGCATGGTAATTGATCATGGTAAATGTGCATGTTAAGTGATCATGTTAAGTGTGCATGGTAAGTGATCATGGTAAGTGTGCATGGTAAGTGTGCATGGTAAGTGTGCATGGTAAGTGTGCATGGTATGTGATCATGGTAAGTGATCATGGTAAGTGATCAGTGTAAGTGTGCATGGTAAGTGTTCATGGTAAGTGTGCATGGTCAGTGTTCATGGTAAGTGTGCATGATGAGTGTGCATTGTCAGTTTACATTATAAGTGTGCATGGTCAGTGGTCATATTAAGTGTGCATAGTGAGTTTTCATGGCCAGTGTGCATGATGAGTGTGCATGGTCAGTGTATATTATAAGTGTGCATGGTCAGTGGTCATATTAAGTGTGCATAGTGAGTGTGCATGGCCAGTGTGCATGGTCAGTGTGCATTATAAGTGTGCATAGTCAATGTAGAGACCGACCGAATTTCGGTGCCGAAAGTGGCCATTTTATCCTTTTAGGCCAAGTTTCGTTTTCGGCCGAAACTGAAAGTTAACTTTCAGCTTAATTTCGATTTCGGCCAAAAGAGAAAAGTTAACTTTCGGGTTTTTTTTCGGCTTCGGGCGAATTTGACTGAGGTTTTCGGTCATCTAATTTTCAGCAAAAGAGATATTTAACAACAAACTCAGCGACATGTAAGAACAAACTAAACGATCTTTTAAAACAAATAAAGCGATCTTTAATAAAAAAAAAAAAACAACTAAACGATCTTAAGGAACAAACTAAGCAATTTTTAAAAGCGAACTAAGTGATCCTTAAGAACTAAACAAATGATCTTTAATAGTAAACTAAATGATATATAAGAATAAACTAAGCGATCTTTAACAGAACACTAAATGTTCTTTAGGAACAAACTAAAAGATCTTTGAGAACAAACTAATCGATATTAACGAACGAAATCAATTATCTATCAGAACAAACTAAGCGATCTTCAACAACAAAGTAAGCGATCTTTAAGATCAAACTAAACGATTTTTAATAACAAACTAAAAGATCTATACAAACAAACTAAATGATCTTTAAGAACAAACTGAATGATCTTTAAGAACAACTAAGCGATATTTAAGAACAAAATCAATGATCTTTAAGAAAAAACTTAGTGATCTTTTTTAACAAACTAAATGATCTTTAATAACAAACTAAAATATCTTTAAACAAAAAATAAGCGATCTTTATGAACAAACTAACCGATCTTTAAGAACAAATAAAGCGATCATTAACAAAAAACTGAACGATCTTTAAAAAACAAACAAAGCAATCTTTAAGAACAAACTAAACGATCTTTAACAACAAGATGTTATATTAGATGATTATTTATTAATATTCACGATTATCTCATTTTTTATAAAAAGAATGTAAATGTTTATACGTTCTCCCATTATTTTCGATGTACCGGTATGCAGAATGTATGCGCGAACGAATTTCAAAATATCTAAATAATTCATTTTCGGTTTCGGCTTCGGTTTTGGCTTCGGTTTCAGCCGAAAGTCATATTTAAATTTCGGTATTTTTTCAGTTTCGGCCGAAAGTCATTTTAAACTTTCGGCCTATTTTCGGCTGCGGCCGAAATAAGAAAATCACTTTCGGTCGGTCTCTAGGTCAATGTACATGGTGGGTGTACATGGTAAATGTGCATGGTAAGTGTGCATGGTAAGTGTGCATGGTAAATGTGCATGGTAAGTGTGCATGGTAAGTGTGCATGAGATCCGCTAGATTTAACATCAGGAAGAAATTAGACAAGAATACGTTTAAAAGGCAAAATAGGAGGTTGGAAGGAAGGTTGTTAACAAACTCAGACCCAATAGGAGGGTTGGAAGGAAGGTTGTTAACAAACTGGGACCCAATAGGAGGGTTGGAAGGAAGGTTGTTAACAAACTCAGACCCAATAGGAGGGTTGGAAGGAAGGTTGTTAACAAACTGGGACCCAATAGGAGGGTTGGAAGGAAGGTTGTTAACAAACTCAGACCCAATAGGAGGGTTGGAAGGAAGGTTGTTAACAAACTCAGACCCAATAGGAGGGTTGGAAGGAAGGTTGTTAACAAACTCAGACCCAATAGGAGGGTTGGAAGGAAGGTTGTTAACAAACTCAGACCCAATAGGAGGGTTGGAAGGAAGGTTGTTAACAAACTCAGACCCAATAGGAGGGTTGGAAGGAAGGTTGTTAACAAACTCAGACCCAATAGGAGGGTTGGAAGGAAGGTTGTTAACAAACTCAGACCCAATAGGAGGGTTGGAAGGAAGGTTGTTAACAAACTCAGACCCAATAGGAGGGTTGGAAGGAAGGTTGTTAACAAACTCAGACCCAATAGGAGGGTTGGAAGGAAGGTTGTTAACAAACTCAGACCCAATAGGAGGGTTGGAAGGAAGGTTGTTAACAAACTCAGACCCAATAGGAGGGTTGGAAGGAAGGTTGTTAACAAACTCAGACCCAATAGGAGGGTTGGAAGGAAGGTTGTTAACAAACTCAGACCCAATAGGAGGGTTGGAAGGAAGGTTGTTAACAAACTCAGACCCAATAGGAGGGTTGGAAGGAAGGTTGTTAACAAACTCAGACCCAATAGGAGGGTTGGAAGGAAGGTTGTTAACAAACTCAGACCCAATAGGAGGGTTGGAAGGAAGGTTGTTAACAAACTCAGACCCAATAGGAGGGTTGGAAGGAAGGTTGTTAACAAACTCAGACCCAATAGGAGGGTTGGAAGGAAGGTTGTTAACAAACTCAGACCCAATAGGAGGGTTGGAAGGAAGGTTGTTAACAAACTCAGACCCAATAGGAGGGTTGGAAGGAAGGTTGTTAACAAACTCTGACCCAATAGGAGGGTTGGAAGGAAGGTTGTTAACAAACTCAGACCCAATAGGAGGGTTGGAAGGAAGGTTGTTAACAAACTCAGACCCAATAGGAGGGTTGGAAGGAAGGTTGTTAACAAACTCAGACCCAATAGGAGGGTTGGAAGGAAGGTTGTTAACAAACTCAGACCCAATAGGAGGGTTGGAAGGAAGGTTGTTAACAAACTCAGACCCAATAGGAGGGTTGGAAGGAAGGTTGTTAACAAACTCAGACCCAATAGGAGGGTTGGAAGGAAGGTTGTTAACAAACTCAGACCCAATAGGAGGGTTGGAAGGAAGGTTGTTAACAAACTCAGACCCAATAGGAGGGTTGGAAGGAAGGTTGTTAACAAACTCAGACCCAATAGGAGGGTTGGAAGGAAGGTTGTTAACAAACTCAGACCCAATAGGAGGGTTGGAAGGAAGGTTGTTAACAAACTCAGACCCAATAGGAGGGTTGGAAGGAAGGTTGTTAACAAACTCAGACCCAATAGGAGGGTTGGAAGTAAGGGTGTTAACAAACTCAGACCCAATAGGAGGGTTGGAAGTAAGGGTGTTAACAAACTCAGACCCAATAGGAGGGTTGGAAGTAAGGGTGTTAACAAACTCAGACCCAATAGGAGGGTTGGAAGTAAGGGTGTTAACAAACTCAGACCCAATAGGAGGGTTGGAAGTAAGGGTGTTAACAAACTCAGACCCAATAGGAGGGTTGGAAGTAAGGGTGTTAACAAACTCAGACCCAATAGGAGGGTTGGAAGTAAGGGTGTTAACAAACTCAGACCCAATAGGAGGGTTGGAAGTAAGGGTGTTAACAAACTCAGACCCAATAGGAGGGTTGGAAGTAAGGGTGTTAACAAACTCAGACCCAATAGGAGGGTTGGAAGTAAGGGTGTTAACAAACTCAGACCCAATAGGAGGGTTGGAAGTAAGGGTGTTAACAAACTCAGACCCAATAGGAGGGTTGGAAGTAAGGGTGTTAACAAACTCAGACCCAATAGGAGGGTTGGAAGTAAGGGTGTTAACAAACTCAGACCCAATAGGAGGGTTGGAAGTAAGGGTGTTAACAAACTCAGACCCAATAGGAGGGTTGGAAGTAAGGGTGTTAACAAACTCAGACCCAATAGGAGGGTTGGAAGTAAGGGTGTTAACAAACTCAGACCCAATAGGAGGGTTGGAAGTAAGGGTGTTAACAAACTCAGACCCAATAGGAGGGTTGGAAGTAAGGGTGTTAACAAACTCAGACCCAATAGGAGGGTTGGAAGTAAGGGTGTTAACAAACTCAGACCCAATAGGAGGGTTGGAAGTAAGGGTGTTAACAAACTCAGACCCAATAGGAGGGTTGGAAGTAAGGGTGTTAACAAACTCAGACCCAATAGGAGGGTTGGAAGTAAGGGTGTTAACAAACTCAGACCCAATAGGAGGGTTGGAAGTAAGGGTGTTAACAAACTGAGACCCAATAGGAGGGTTGGAAGTAAGGGTGTTAACAAACTCAGACCCAATAGGAGGGTTGGAAGTAAGGGTGTTAACAAACTGAGACCCAATAGGAGGGTTGGAAGTAAGGGTGTTAACACACTCAGACCCAATAGGACGGTTGGAAGTAAGGGTGTTAACAAACTCAGACCCAATAGGAGGGTTGGAAGTAAGGGTGTTAACAAACTCAGACCCAATAGGAGGGTTGGAAGTAAGGGTGTTAACAAACTCAGACCCAAAAGGTAGGTTTGAAGGAAGGTTGATAACAAACTGAGACCCTATAGGAGGGTTGGAAGTAAGGTTGTTAACAAACTCAACCCCAATAGGATGGTTGGAAGTAAGTTTGTTAACAAAATCAGACACAGTAGGAGGGTTGGAAGTAAGGTTGTTAACAAACCCAAACCCAATAGTATGTTGGAAGTAAGGTTGTTAACAAACTCAGACACAGTAGGGTGGTTGGAAGTAAGGTTGTTTACAAACTCAGACACAGTAGGGTGGTTGGAAGTAAGGTTGTTAACAAACTCAGACAAAGTAGGGTGGTTGGAAGTAAGGTTGTTAACAAACTCAGACACAGTAGGGTGGTTGGAAGTAAGGTTGTTAACAAACTCAGATACAGTAGGGTGGTTGGAAGTAATGTTGTTAACAAACTCAGACACAGTAGGGTGGTTGGAAGTAAGGTTGTTAACAAACTCAGATACAGTAGGGTGGTTGGAAGTAAGGCTGTTAACAAACTCAGACACAGTAGGGTTGTTGGAAGTAAGGCTGTTAACAAACTCAGACACAGTAGGGTAGAACTTAACATGTAGGATGCCAGGATGGCTGTCTTTGTTTAGGCATAATGGACAATAGACCTCACTGTGTAAGGTGAGAGGTGCGATGGATTCCGGACCCCTGGTGCACAGGATGAGCTGCCCTGGGGCGACACCCGATTGTTTACCTTTACAACCGGACCATGAGAACTTGACCTTCCTTTCAGCGTGGTCAGTGAAGGTCCGAATGGTCATTCTGGTGTTGGTTTATTAACAAAATGTTGGACCTGGTACTGTTCCGTGTGGACCTGGAAAAAAGCGGGGGAAGGGGGAGGTTAGCTAAGAAAGGGGAGAGCACAATAACTATGAAACAAGTGATAGGTTCAGACATTGAACCAAATTTACATAGCGCGCTGAGAAAAAAATCTGACAACATATTTATGAAATACTAGAAATACCGGCCAAAAAATGACTGCGGCAATGCATGCACTAAAGCTTGTTAAAAGAAAGTATGGATTCAAGTGACGCACTCTATAAGAACTCGAATAAGGGCTTATGTTGGAATTAAAATATAGCAAAAGTATACCCATTTCACGCCCTGATCACTCCCACACTTCATGTATTCACTCATACACTACATGTCTTCTCTCATACACTGCATGTCTTCAATCCTACACTGCATGTTTTCTCTCGTACACTACATGTCTTCTCTCATACCCTAAATGTCTTCTCTCATACACTACACGTCTTCTATCATACACTATATGTCTTCTCTCATACACTGTATGTATTCACTCCTACACTACATGTCTTCTCTCATACACTAAATGTCTTCTCTCAAACACTACATGTCTTCTCTCATACACTATATGTCTTCTCTCATACACTAAATGTCTTCTCTCGAACACTTCATGTCTTCTATCATGCACTACATGTCTTCTCTCATACAATACATGTCTTCACTCCTACACTGCATGTCTTCACTCATGCACAACATGTCTTCACTCTTACACTGCATGTCTTCACTCATACAACTACATGTCTTCTCTCGTACACTACATGTCTTCTATCATACACTATATGTCTTCTCTCATACACTACATGTCTTCACTCCTACACTAAATGTCTTCACTCCCACACTACATGTCTTCACTCCTACACTACACGTCATTACTCCTACACTGCATGTCTTCACTCCCACACTACATGTCTTCTCTACTACACTACATGTCTTCTCTGATACACTACATGTCTTCACTCCTACACTACATGTCTTCTCTCATACACTACATGTCTTCACTCCTACACTACATGTCTTCTCTCATACACTACATGTCTTCACTCCTACACTACATGTCTTCTCTCATTCACTACATGTCTTCACTCCTACACTACATGTCTTCTCTCATTCACTACATGTCTTCTCTCCTACACTACATGTCTTCTCTCATTCACTACATGTCTTCACTCCTACACTACATGTCTTCTCTCATTCACTACATGTCTTCTCTCCTACACTACATGTCTTCTCTCCTACACTACATGTCTTCTCTCCTACACTACATGTCTTCTCTCATTCACTACATGTCTTCTCTCCTTCACTACATGTCTTCTCTCCTTCACTACATGTCTTCACTCCTACACTACATGTCTTCTCTCCTACACTACATGTCTTCTCTCATTCACTACATGTCTTCTCTCCTACACTACATGTCTTCTCTCATTCACTACATGTCTTCTCTCCTACACTACATGTCTTCTCTCATTCACTACATGTCTTCTCTCCTACACTACATGTCTTCTCTCATTCACTACATGTCTTCTCTCCTACACTACATGTCTTCTCTCATTCACTACATGTCTTCACTCCTACACTACATGTCTTCTCTCATTCACTACATGTCTTCTCTCCTACACTACATGTCTTCTCTCCTACACTACATGTCTTCTCTCCTACACTACATGTCTTCTCTCATTCACTACATGTCTTCTCTCCTACACTACATGTCTTCTCTCGCGAGAAAAGTCTTCTTAACCGCTGTACCGTCCCTCCAATATGGCCGCTTCTATAGTTCCTTACCTCATATTATTTGGAAAGTCATATTAACATGCTATGCAAGGCGATTTTTCTAGAGCTGCGCAGGATTAGTCACATCAGGCCCTTCCTAACAATTGATGCAACAAAGAGGCTGATGTCTGCATTTGTGCTATCACGCATGGACTATTGCAATGCTCTTATGGTGGGTCTTCCAGCTACGCTCCTGGATAAAATTCAAATAGCACAGAATAATGCGGCTCGCATTGTTATCCGCAAACGCAAGTTTGACCATGCAAAAACACTTCTGAGAGAGCTGCACTGGCTGCCAGTGCGTGCTCGCATGGAGTACAAAATCGCAACTTTGTGCTACCGCTGCTTACATGACCTGGCGCCGTCCTATCTGAAAGAGCTGCTGACGCCTTATGTACCCACTAGAGAGCTCCGCTCATCCGATAGTGGCAAACTCTCGACACCACGTGTTTGCCTTGAGACTTACGGAAAGCGCACTTTCGCATTTGCTGGTCCACTAATTTGGAATGCCCTTCCTGTCGATCTCAGAAACAACCAGACACTGGAGTCCTTTAAAACCGATTTAAATACACATCTATTTCGCAAACACCTTCTGGGATGATTGTCAACATTATTTTCCAGTTAATGCATAATGGCTGTGTTGCTTATGGTTGAAATGGCTAGAAAGACTTTGCCATTGTATGCTTGTACTTAGTTTTTGTCGTGTTGCGTTTGTTTTAAATGTGGTAAACTATAGATTTGTTTTTTGTTGACTTTGTACCGCGCTTCGAGCCTTTGGGGATGAAGCGTGTTTTTTAAATGAACTTTATTATTATTATTATTATTATTATTATTATATTTGATTATCACGTGGAATGGTGATTTCTTCTCTGCAATAAATAGACATCAAATCTGATTATTTATAGATATACTAGTTTAATTCATTCATCATCATTGTCATTACAATTTTTCTTACTTTTATATCAGATAATAATTGTGAATATTTTGACTCTTTCCATTCTTCTCTCTTGTCTATCCATGTAATATATCACGATATACAAGATAGTTATGTAGATTAATATTTACAGGTTTTTTTTAGAATTCATTACAAAGCTTACAAAAAAATAGGATTAAGAAAATACCAACAAATTTATAACTTTTTTCTCTATATGAAAATCATCATCATATGATAAATAGGTAATCTCGGTGTCTTTGGAAAGCTGAAAGACTACTTTGTGTGCATTTCAGGTGTACTTGAAAATTTAACATGTGTGGGTGAATGGTATATACTATAATAGACATCTAAGTGTGTTTATGTCATACACTAGAATTGTCTTCTGTGTGTGTTAATGGTATGTACTACAATAGACATCTGAGAGACCTACGTGATACACTACAATACCGTCCTACGTGAGTTAATGTTATAATACACTACAATAGCCTCCTGGGTGAGTTAATGTAATACACTACTATAGCCTTCTATGTGATTTAATGACACAGAGCGTAAACGTGTCTATTCTCGTGTCAGACACAGCCATAAAGCACGCGGGGGTACAGCAGCGCCGCCTACATGTCGGCCAATGCCGTCACTTGTGTGAGCTTCACGTCGTTCCAAGAGTACAGCGACTTTCCGAGTTAACATTGGCTGGAGATGTTGGCACGGGACTAATGCAACTTGACCTCGCAGGCAGACGATAAGATAAAGAAATTAGTTGACGTCAGTTTCTTGTAAACATATCGCTCTTGGATAACTTGTGCGTTTAAACGATCTTATTTCGCAATGTTGACTGAGCATGACACATGACTACAACCACAGATGTGGTCTCGGAGTACTAGAGTCGCAGTCACAGAGTCGAAATAAAGGGGTCAAAGCCAATGAGCCAAAGTCGTGGTGTCGTACTCATAGAGTCAAAGTCATGGTGTTGTACTCATAGAGTCAAAGTCATGGCGTCGCACTCATAAAGTCAAAGTCATGGTGTTGTACTCATAGAGTCAAAGTCATGGTGTTGTTCTCATAGAGTCAAAGTCATGGTGTACTCATAGAGTTAAAGTCATGGCGTCGGAGTAATGGTGGGGTCGTGGAGCCGTTGTCAGGGAGGAGTCGTGTAGTCGAAGTCGTGGAAGTATCGTAACGTAGCCGGAGTCATACAAGAGGGAATAAATTGATTTTCTGAATTTACTTTTCAAAGTCTAAATTTACTTTATTGTGTAACTACATTTATAGTTCGTGGAAAGAGGAAATTTAGATATAGCCACACCTTGATCCATGTTATCACTACGCTGGTGAAGATTTATTCGAAGAAAGGCTTTAAGACTACTATCACTGCGGGATGAGCTGGTTCTGTAGACTGTAGACACCAAACCGTTGTATTATAATGTGAACCTTTCCTTCCCTAGAAATGTGAGTCTATTCTGGCCACAAATTAAAATGTTTACTTGCCCACTCCAGGACCACTACCAAACTACCTCCAATGTTTTCTCCGCTCTTCCCTCCCCTAATTACCCTCCACCCCGTAACCATCCCACCCCCCCCCGTCCTTCACCTCATTACCAACTGACCCCTGTCTTTCCACCTCATCACACCTTACACCCGAAGGCTTTGATGTCTCCCATCAACCGGTTCTCCTTGAAATTATCTTCTCTCCGCGATAACGCATCCTTTCAAGTGCCTGACCACTGCCTGACCACCAGGCCGTGGTCAGTTGACCAACAAAACCCAGCGCCTGTTTTAATGCCATGGCTCCTTTCGCCCTCGGTGGCGAGAGTGAAAGCTCATCCACTGACCAAAAACAATAAATATTTAACGGGGGGGATCTTTACGGCTCGTGACGCTGGTGCGGTCAGACAACCGATTCGGTATTCCCATCTCTGGGAAACCAAGGGAGTGAACTGCGATGCAGAGCCGCCGCCAAGGTCCGACGTCATGAAATAACAGCGTCAGTGGACCGAGAGACGGCGGGAAATGTCCCGACCAGATATCCGTTATCGCTGTGAATCAATCTAGATGGCAGGTGATTTTAAAATTAGGAAAATGCTTGTGTTAAAATGCCTGATTTTTTTTTGATGAGGAAAACTTGTCAGTCGAGATGGGGTTGACCCAGTTTCTAAAGGGACCATTTGTTATGGAATGAAATGAGGAAAGTTTTGCAATGGCTGCAACCAGACCTGTCTTTTTTAAGGCCACCCGCCATTTCAATGCCATTGAAAGTACTTTCTAAGTGCATCTCTTACCATCGCACAACTTTGGTTTCCTTGGGCGCTTGACGCATCTTAGACATATTTACGTAGCTTGTCGATTGAAGAAAAAAAATGTGTCAACAAAATCAAGACCATTATTTCGATGGAGTTTAGAGATTAAACATTTTGATAAACAGCTTTATTAATTTTTTAAAAATTGTTGATGACGTGATATCAATCATATTTGATCCACGAATATCTTGTAACCCAAATGTTGTGAAGTTTTATACGGTATCGTAGCAGCGAAATGAGAATACAAATACTCATAAAGTTTAATTTAAGATATTTGCAAGATTATTATTTATAACGTAAAATGGCGTGTTTGAGCGCTTTTACGACTAGTTTTTTTTTTTTTTAAATTTAAAGAATCTGTTATGGAAATGAAGCAAGTTGCATAAATATCTCCATCTGAGGAATGCCGATCTTTATACACTTGATTCTTTTCTTCTGGGCTTTTGTCTCGGGCTTTTGTCTCGGGCTTTTGTCCTGGGCTTTTGTCTCGGGCTTTTCTCCTGGGCTTTTGTCTCGGGCTTTTGTCTCGGGCTTTTGTCTCGGGCTTTTGTCCTGGGCTTTTGTCTCGGGCTTTTCTCCTGGGCTTTTGTCTCGGGCTTTTGTCTCGGGCTTTTGTCCTGGGCTTTCTTTAACCCCCAATTAATGGACAACTCATCAAGTCTCATGGTCGTTGAAAACCAACACTATTTTATTACATTTTTCTAAAATGAGTTACCTACATCAAAACAAATGACTGATTCAAATGACTTACTCATTCTGCAAGACTCAAACTGCAAATCAATCTTTGGAAAATATTTGTTTCTAAATTATATTATAATCTATTTTAATTAGTTACTTATAGATATGCTATAAAATATAAATACTATAATATGTTTCATTACTTCACATTATTGCATCAGTAATAATAAAACATGCGAACACATTTAACTGAAAAAAAGTGGGGGGGGGGGGGGGGGGGAACGAACCACGCCACGGGCCACTCGCATTGTTATTATTAAATTTATAGGCCACATTTCGTAACCATCATTTGTGTTCATGGTGCCATCTGTTTTACATCCATATGGTTTCAGGCTGTTATGGGGACGCCAAGTTCACCCAAACATAAGGTACCGGTATTTCATTTGTGCATTCGTTGAGGCACAACAAAATTCTTCTAGTCTGCTTTGGAATAGTAGGCCTACACTATGTGCTATGTTTGGGGAAGAACGCGCCTGTCTAAGGAGTTGCAAAATTAAAACGGTCTCATCCATCAGCTATGGTCAGAGGAAGATTTACGAGGTAATCTTCATTATAAAAATAGATTTCTAAACAACAAGTGAACAAATCATATTTAGAATCTACATTCTTGACACAAAAGCTCTCTAAAAAAATATTGTTAAGCAGAATAGCAATGTGACGACAAAGAGAGCCATTGCTTATAATGAGGTTAATGTATAAAACAAGGGCCATAGATTTTGGTGAATAGTTTGAATGTTGACCAACGACCGGACATAGTACACCATTTTTGGCAGAGTGACGCGTTTGACTGGCCGAGCGTGTTAACATGTATTCGAGAGTTCTCCATTCTGCTCTGAGGTTTCGTTAGTCTTATCTCCAACGTAATATGACGTCATTGCCCTTGCTGTTAGTAAGATTCACTAAGAATAGACGGCTGATTGTTGTCCTTGAGCGCCTGGGAACTAAACACGAAAGATGGACTTTGAGGTCACCAGAAGCGCCGCCTTGTTGATCCTGGTCAGTCAAGTGTGCTAACACATAAAGAGTCAGAGAGCTCATTGCTGGCACTCTTTGTGGTGGAAGATACCTATCACCCGGACAAGTGGTCGGCCACCCGAGGCTCCGGAGACCCACGCAGCTCTGTTACAGACGGTGTGTTGTTCTATCGTTCCCTCAACGGGGAACTGCACCGCCCACTATTTACCCCCCCCCCCACCCCCACCTCTCCCCTTCAACTTTTTGTTTGCTTGTTTGTTTTGATATTGTTGTCATTGATTAAATGTGTAGCACTCTACCACCTTTTCTATCGTTCCCTCAACGGGGAACTGCACCGCCCACTATTTCCCCCCCCCCCCACCCCCACCTCTCCCCTTCAACTTTTTGTTTGCTTGTTTGTTTTGATATTGTTGTCATTGATTAAATGTGTAGCACTCTACCACCTTACTACGTTTTGTTATTCTAACGAGCCAAATCTTAGAAGAGATAAAAATTGTAAAATCATGTAACGGTACGTAACAGGCTCTAAGAAGGAATAGGTGCCGTTCTTTGTAGACCAAATTATTTTTTCCGAGGTTCCACAATATATTAAAAGAGATATAAGTTAATAAAAACGGCTTCTGTCTTTAAAAACATGTTGCCTGAACTGGAGTTATTAATAAATAGCATTCACTACTTCCAGGTATCTAGGTCAGGAAAAATATAGTTGGTGTAAAAAAAAAAAACCCATTAGAGATTGAACTGGATTTATTAGAACCTTGTGGTTGTTTTTACAACAAATAAAAAAATACACAATAGAAATAGAACAAACACCACATTTGAAATTGAACAAAAATCACACTGGAAACAGAAATAAAACAATAATCACACTGGAAACTGAAATAAAACAATTATTTTGGGTGTTCAGCAATTTTTTTTTACATTTTGAGACCAAGGTTTCTATGTTTTAACATCAACATTTTTAAGTCATTTTATTTAAAGTTTTTTTTAAATTTAAGAAAAAAAAAATTACAAGACGTTTTTTTTTTTCCCTTCAAAAATCAAAAATAGAATTTGGATTTTGTTCATTATTCAAGGTAGATAACCGTTTTTAAATTGACAGATTAAAAACAAGTAAGGAGTGCATACCCTTTAAATTTGCCTTACAGTATAACTGTTGCGGAAATCCTGGTGGAAGGTAGCGTATTCAATTGAACCAACAGTCACGGTCAAACAAAATAAATAATCATCACTTCATGTAATTTTGTTTATATCAACGGGCTCATTAACTTTTCATTTAAAAACTTTCAACAAAATATTTCGCAGTAACACTAATTTATCAATTATAAAACGAATTTAACATGCATCATTGATTTTAAATAGTTTTTAAAAAAAAATTAACTTTAAATTTTGGGTGTTGAAAACATTAATTGACAGCCTTGAGCCTTCACGGTTTTTTGTTTTTTTAAATTGTAAATTTACGTAGTGACGTAAACACAAACAATTCTTTAGAGAGGATAGCACAACAATCAAAGAGATGTGATTTCTTTTAATTAAAAAAAAACAAAAAAACCCCATCTTAAGGGGAGGCTACTTCGTGTGTAAAAATAAAATTAAAAAATACAATCAATTACACCCCTTTGTCCACTTAATTTCTACGATTTACCTTCCGTTCAAGTTTCGATTACAGATATTGAAACCTGAACAGTCGTGTAATTTTTTAAACAAAACATTTATGGCGTCTAAGTAAGGATTTAAACCAGTGGTTCTTAACCTGGGTTCGATCCAACCCTAGGGGTTCGGTGAGTCAGTCTCAGGGGTGCGGCGGAGGTCCAAAAAAGAAATCAGAAAAAAAAAAATCATATTTTATTTTTCCAATTAAGAAGAGTTCGGTAAGTGCGCATATGAAACCTTTAGAATGACACGTATCTCTCTGATTAACAACAGTTGAAAAAAGTTTCAACTGGCTTAAAGGTTGTATTCCTGGCATGATCTCCGTTAGAAGTAGGCACCTTTTTTTAAGTGACGAAAATTTTGTTGACACTTCTTTTAAATTTTTGCTAAGGAATTATATAGAGAGTAACCGGTGGAACTCTCAGCTCACCAAAAATATATTCGAAATCGGACAATAATTGTGTGTATTTATCAAGCCTTTACATGGCACATGGCTTTTAAGATACAAAGTGGCTATTCGAACCCGGGTACCAGAAGTGAGAGATTGGGATTAAAAAAACTATTTAAAATATTATTGTTGGGTTTGTAAGACAAGATTAGGTATCAAATGGGACCCGGGTGCAAATGACGGCGATGCGTGTCCGGGTCTATTTTGACTCAATGCTATTCGGATGTCATTTGTGGTAGTTTATTTTAGTTAAACAGAAGAATTATGTTTACAAACATATAGTCCATTCAGTTATCTTTTATTTGATACCTCATTTTGTCTTACAAACCCAACAATAATATTTTTAATATATTTTTAATCCTAACCTCTCACTTCTGGTACCCGGTTACGAATAGTGGCAGCCTTTAAGATAAGGCCTGCTCACTGCCATCTCTCCGACCCACAAATATATTACATAAAAGCATTAGTAACTTAACAATTTTTTTTTAGGTATTGTAAATGAAGTAATTTGTGATCATCTCTTTCATTGAGTTTTAGTAGGTTACAGAAAAATAATCACGTGAGTAATATCTGTTCATGGTATGAACACTTTTAGACAAGCTCTGGTATAACACAAAAAATATTTATATTTGTATTTAAACCGCCTTTAAAATAAGTAATCGAAAATCATTCCTTCGATTCCATTGTTTGATTTCAGCCGTTGAACTAGTTAATTTAACGGAATTTTAACTCAAAATATCTGCATGGTGTGGTAACGCGGGAAATATATATATATATATTTTTTGTTGGTCAACTTTGAGAATTAAAAAAAAAAAAAGAATAAATCATCAATTTTTGTCCAGAAGTCATAACTCATGTTTCGTTCATCCCCCATGTTCACGGTGAAGTGGAGTGTGGCTGAACGCTGATTTAGTGTTGACACTTGGGGTCAACTCATGCGTTTGATGTTGACAAGAAATTGAGACAAGTCCCGTCATCCGATGTCTCGTTTATCATATTTTTTTTTTATTTAGCACGTTTGGCATTTTAAAAATGTAGTGAGGGGCAAGTAAGGGAGGTGGTGATGAAATTGTGAGGGAGAAGAAGTGAAGGGGGCAATGAGTTGATGTGAGGGGGTGGTGACGGTGGATGTGTTTGCTACCTGCGCACACCTGGTTTATACCTACAGGACGCATCGAGGCTAAGAAAACGACCGCAGTGAGAGTATGTGATGACGTACAATTAGTGAGTCCCACTGTACATCGCGTACCCCAATGAACACCTTGTGCACAGAATGCCCGTGCACCCCTGTGCATCATGTAACGTTGTACACCTCGTACATCATGTATCTTCTATTACATCAAACACCCGCACCTTACATTAGTAAAAACCATTTTGTTCGAAGGAATGTTGTTCTAACGGATATAAATAGGGGGAAAACCCAACAAAATTAAGCGTTATCAAAAAGTTTACACATTTCCCCCATTTCCCCCCTCACTTATTTCATTTTAGCGTGTGATTAGCCTACTCTACTTAATACAATCTTGAGACACAACACATGTATCTTTAAATTGACTGTTTGTGTAAGCAACAGAGGCCATGTTATATAATTATTATTTTAAAAAAATTAGTTTTGTTTTACCAATGGGCCTATTTCGCTATTTTGATCAGATGCCAAAAAACTTTTTCACAATGGTTCTGTATCCCTTCATATGAATAAAAATAAAGTTTAAGTTATGTCAATCATTGGCGTCTATCGTCTCTTTCAGCGTTCCCACAAAACGTTACAAGTTACCGACCCGTACACCTTACATTGCATATGGTCAAATACAAATAATAAAAAATAATAATTCTGCTACCGGTCTCTGGTACAATTTTGAATCTTGTCCACCGGTTCTTGGTACAATTTTGAAATTTGTCCACCGGTTCCTGGTACAATTTTAAAACATGTCCACTTGTCTCTGGTATAATTTTGAAATTTGTCCACCAGTCCAACAAACTTAAAAGATTGGGAACCGCTTGTCTTGTGTATTTATGAAAGTTGCCAAGAAGTATAGAGGTCTTCCCTTTTGCGTAATCCAGTACTTAATACTAGAAGAAGCCGCCACCTTCTATGGTGTTTACTCTCACCTTCACGGGGCGTCAAGTTGACAACATAAGAACCTCTGCGAGCAGTGTGGGGGAAAATTGACATACAGGGCTATATTCCTTTTGTAAGAGCAGACACATGACTAAATGGGCAATCAGTAGCAGCCCCGTAAGTCCCCTTGCAGGACCGCTACATGGTGCGTCCATAACTAAAATGATGTGTAAGTTGCGTCTCGGGGAATTCCCGACATCTGAGATCTCATTAAACCTTTTCACATCCCAGACGCTTTCCTTGGTCACCCCGAACCTCCAGATTCCAGGCATTTCCCATGGCACGAAATACGTTGTTTTTTTTCCTCCCTACACAATCTCAGGAACACATCTATTAAAAATTATTTTACACATTTATGATCACCACTTAGGGCAAAGAACATCGCATTACCACCACCACACGGATAGCTAAGATATCTTTCATGATTCATGACACATGTTTGTTAGGAACGTTAAAAATACTCGAAATTGAAATGCACCAACATCAGTTTTTTAATGCTGTCTAATATTTGTTTGTTCCGGAAATGTTGCACGTTTCGTTTGCTCCGTTTTTTTAAATACTGAGAGATGTTTTGTTGATGGTAAATGCTAGCTACGTTCTAATGTCATATGATGAATCGGTCATAGAACAGCAAACACTATTGTATATATATAAATAGACTTTGCGACTTAATTTTTCCCTCAAACTGAAGGACATTAGTGGAGGGCATTAGTCAAGGGCATTAGTGAAGGTCATTAGTGAAGGGCATTAGTTAACGACATAAGTGAGGGGCATTAGTGAAACGCTTTAGTGCGAGCATTAGTGAATGGTTTTAGTGAAGCGCATTAATGACGGGTCTTATTAAAGGGCATTAGTGAAGGGCATTTGTGAGGGAGGATGGTGTTAATAAAAGGAAGTTGCGGTTGGGGGGGGGGAGGCTAAGGGGGATTCTAAAAGATGGGGCAGGGGGATTAGACGGTGGTTAGTTGTGGATTGGAAGGTAGAGTGGGGTGGGGTGGGGCTGAGGCGCAGGTGAGTTTGAGGGGGGGACGTGGAAAGAAGGTTGGAGTAAGTGACCAGTAGTCGGGGAAGGGCGGTTTGTGGGGAGACTACTATTGAGTGGACAGAGGGTGAGATACAGGAAACCACTATTGGGTGGACAGAGGGTGAGATACAGGAGACCACTATTGAGTGGACAGAGGTTGAGATACAGGAGACCACTATTGAGTGGACAGAGGTTGAGATACAGGAGACCACTATTGAGTGGACAGATGGTGAGACAAATTTGAGACTAATAGGTTTGGAAAGAAACGGATTTCTAGGTTCCAGGCTTCTATAAAATGTGAGTAAATGTGGACTGAGGTAAAACTGGAGATGATGGTGGGTTAGGGTTGGGGTTAAAGGGTTAAGAGTCAGGCGAAGGCAGATAAAACAACTGTCTGGAGAGTAAGTTCGTTGAATATATATGCTATAACGCTTCTAGGTTTACAATTAAATTTTGGGGGCAATTTTAAAAGCTTGTTAACTAGCAAGGAAGACCTCACGCCTGGTGCTAAAGTACGGGCTCAGTGCCTCTTAGTCAGCGTTTCATCGCTCCCTTTGGCGGTCTCATAGCAGGTCAGTTTAGATCAGGGGTCTCAAACTTAAATCATCTGGGAGCCGCAGGAGGTAGAGTCTGAGTGAGACTGGGCCGCAGGAGGTAGAGTCTGAGTGAGACTGGGCCGCAGGAGGTAGAGTCTGAGTGAGACTGGGCCGCATCAAGTATTCCACTAAAAGGCGATTACAAGTTCAATAAAGTACAACTGTTACAATCTGCTCAACCTTTATTTAGTTCTCAAGAACTAGGTTTAACTTTTTTTCCTCCTACACCTTGTTTCCAGAGACCTGGCAGCGCTACTTTTGACACAGCTGAGCAACATTTGGGTTGAGTCAGGAAGTAACTGAAGTAACAGTATAGCTTAAAGATTCTCATCAGTATGTTTGGCCCTGAACTTTGACTTGTTAAAGTTCATAGTGGAAAAGAGCTTTTCACACAGATAGGTACTCCTAAAAAAGGCATATGATTCGCTTGAACAACTTGGAAATCTCAGGGAACGTGGAGGGGAATGCTCTCACAAAATGTACATGCTTGTCTGTTTTTCCATTCACGTCCCTGAACTTAGAATTGCACTGAAGATCAAGCAGCTCCATTTGAAGAGGAAAGAAGAAAAAGCGGATGGGGGGGGGGCATCTTCCAAATTAAAGGAGAAAGGGTCAGCACAAATGCGAAAAGTTGCTCTGTGTGTTTTGAGGTCTAAATACATGTAATCAAATTTTTAGTATAGCTTTTCAATGGCATGAGTATACTTACTACTGAATGGTGTGCCCGAGTCCATGAGTAGTTAGCATGTTGGGAAATGGCAGAGGTTTCTCTAAGAACCATAACACACATTTTGTGCAGAATGCCCTGAAATTGTCATAGACAACACTGACAAGCTGTCCCTGATCTTGTAACTTCTTATTGAGTAAATTCAGCTCCTGTGTAATGTCAACAGGAAAGGTCAAGTCCATGAGCCATTTGGGATCACTTAGTACAGGAACTACAATCCCATCTTTGCCCATGAAGACTTTAAAGACTGAAACGTATCCAAACAGTAGGCAGGAGCAGGCCATATTTATGAATTATTGATGCGAAGGAAGAAGCCATTGTAGGGAGACTGAATTTCTATTTATTTTTTATTTCAGGAAAGCCCTTTTTGACTAACCCTATTTTGAAAATGACCACGCTGACAGGCTCGGAATTTCCCTCACTCGTAAACACTAGCAGCATTTTTAATAGGAATCCTTTGATACTTTGTCAGATTGTTACGATTTACACAACTATGGTTGTGCACTAGCAATTAACTGACGTTTTAAGCTTTCCTCAAAATCGCACTTCTGTTATGTTTGTCTCATATAATGCTATATATTATAAACTTTTAGTCCGATTTTAAAACGATTTTTACCATTATAATCAACGTCCTAATCTAAACAAACAGAATAAAAATCAGACTTGGACTAGTCTGTGAGATTCGACTGAAACTGTCGTAGAGGGTCACATTATAGCTATGAGAATGGGAAAATGGGCGGGCCGCATTAACACTAAACTTTGCTGTCATGTAGCGAGCCGAAAAATATCGTCTTGCGGGCCGCTAATGGCCCCCGGGCCGCAAGTTTTGAGACCCCTGGGTTACATCAAAAGTGGTCGGTACTACTTGACGTAACACTAGAAGCCACGAGGAGCTTCGTAGAATTCACGTCTGCAATCACTCCGGGTGGTCTCAGAGAACAGGTAGTGACATTTAAAATATACAGCTGAGTTGAAGGTCAAGGGTGGCCAAACGGTGGCCCGCGAGCCGTATGCGATCCCCGCATGTTAAATATCGCGACCCGTGGGGGCCTGATTTATCATAAAGATACTTATTTGTTCTTCGTCCAAATTAATAAAGAAACCTATATTAAAAAGATAGTGAGAGAAAATATAAAATGATATCACAATAGGTTAAATTTATTCTTTAAAAAATAGTTTACTATTTCATTAATGTGCATTAAGAACAAATTAACATTTCCATAGAATATTATCTTGGTGTTTATCTCAATGTATGAATATAACATGTCATGACTTGTGGCACGCGAACGGTTTACTTTGGTCAAAATATCCCGCGAAGACTTTTGGGTTGTCCACCCTGACTGTAGGTAAAAGTTTTAACAAATACAAATCTCTTTTAGTCTTTTATGTTGAACTCTGATTCAAACATTTTTTTAGAAGAAAAAAAGCGTGAGAACTGTGATAGAATGAAACAAAGATGAAAGAGGTGAGAAATCACGGGTCCGTGGGTCTACATCTTCTGCAGTTGCTCACTTGACGGAAAGAACAGAGAGTGAACACAGCCAGAGCTGTGTCAGAGAGTGAACACAGACAGAGCTGTGTCAGAGAGTGAACACAGACAGAGCTGTGTCAGAGAGTGAACACAGACAGAGCTGTGTCAGAGAGTGAGCACAGACAGAGGTGTGTCAGAGAGTGAGCTCAGACAGAGTTGTGTCATCGTACTTCTCTAGTGAATCGACATCAATCTTCATTTTAAAAATAAACCATTTGTTGAGCAAAGCGACAGAAATGTTAGAAATAAGATGCATGCAGTCACAATGTTTGGAAATGCTTGGGCGATACGCTGTTGTCTTCGATCAAAAAGTTCATTATGGACAAGGGTGGGCCCCCGTGGGCACTCATGGACCCAAGACAAGAGCGCAAATGACTTTACGCCGGAGCAGAGGCGTAGCCAGAGTGTTTGGCGCCCGGGAACAAGATTCGCACCCGGGGACAAGATCCATTTTAAAGCACCCCTCTTTCTTTTTTTTCAACTTTCAAGCCCATAAATAAAATAATATCAAAGCACATTTTGGCGCCCCTAACTAGCTGGCGCCCGGGGACATCTGTCCCCCTGCCCCCCCTCGCTACGCCTCTGCGCCGGAGCGTTTGGAATAGGTCAAGGACACTAAATGTACTCGGGATTAAAGGATCGGAGGTAAGACATAGTTGCAGTCAGATGAACTGAATAACATAACTCTACATCAAGGGAGCATCAACAGAGCCATTTCGTCACTGCTTCCTCTATATTACTGATACAAGCAAGCAAATATAAACCAGATGACTATATTCAGCCCGGGGATAGAATATCAGAAGAGGGATAGTTTTAGGTAGTACATATCTCCAGGGCGGCCATTAGTTGATTCGTTCAGATGAAGGCCCCCAACCCTTTCTTATAATAAAATATTTAAATGCAAATAATAAAATAAGGAAATTTCATGGAGTCCCTGGACCGCAGGTTAGAACCCCTGTTTTATAGATATCAATCATCAAGTCTGTGCAAGTGTAGATCTCAATCATCAAGTTTGTGCAAGTGTAGATATCAATCATCAAGTTTGTGCAAGTGTAGATATCAATCATCAAGTTTGTGCAAGTGTAGATATCAATCATCAAGTTTGTGCAAGTGTAGATATCAATCATCAAGTTTGTGCAAGTGTAGATATCAGTCATCAAGTTTGTGCAAGTTTAGATATCAATCATCAATTTGTGCAAGCGTAGATATCAGTCATCAAGTTTGTGCAAGTGTAGATATCAATCATCAATTTGTGCACGTGTAGATATCAATCATCAATTTGTGCACGTGTAGATATCAGTTATCAAGTTTGTGCAAGTGTAGATATCAATCATCAAGTTTGTGCAAGTGTAGATATCAATCATCAAGTTTGTGCAAGTGTAGATATCAATCATCAATTTGTGCACGTGTAGATATCAATCATCAAGTTTGTGCAAGTGTAGATATCAGTTATCAAGTTTGTGCAATTGTAGATATCAATCATCAAGTTTGTGCAAGTGTAGATATCAGTCATCAAGTTTGTGCAAGTGTAGATATCAGTCATCAAGTTTGTGCAAGTGTAGATATCAGTCATCAAGTTTGTGCAAGTGTAGATATCAGTCATCAAGGTGTGCAAGTGTAGATATCAATCATCAAGTTTGTGCAAGTGTAGATATCAATCATCAAGTTTGTGCAAGTGTAGATATCAATCATCAAGTTTGTGCAAGTGTAGATATCAGTTATCAAGTTTGTGCAAGTGTAGTATCAGTCATCAAGTTTGTGCAAGTGTAGATATCAATCATCAAGTTAGTGCAAGTGTAGATATCAGTCATCAAGGTGTGCAAGTGTAGATATCAATCATCAAGTTTGTGCAAGTGTAGATATCAGTCATCAAGTTTGTGCAAGTGTAGATATCAGTTATCAAGTTTGTGCAAGTGTAGTATCAGTCATCAAGTTTGTGCAAGTGTAGATATCAGTCATCAAGGTGTGCAAGTGTAGATATCAGTCATCAAGTTTGTGCAAGTGTAGATATCAGTCATCAAGTTTGTGCAAGTGTAGATATCAATCATCAAGTTTGTGCAAGTGTAGATATCAATCATCAAGTTTGTGCAAGTGTAGATATCAATCATCAATCATCAAGTTTGTGCAAGTGTAGATATCAGTCATCAAGTTTGTGCAAGTGTAGATATCAATCATCAAGTTTGTGCAAGTGTAGATATCAATCATCAAGTTTGTGCAAGTGTAGATATCAATCATCAAGTTTGTGCAAGTGTAGATATCAATCATCAAGTTTGTGCAAGTGTAGATATCAGTCATCAAGTTTGTGCAAGTGTAGATATCAGTCATCAAGTTTGTGCAAGTGTAGATATCAATCATCAAGTTTGTGCAAGTGTAGATATCAGTCATCAAGTTTGTGCAAGTGTAGATATCAATCATCAAGTTTGTGCAAGTGTAGATATCAATCATCAAGTTTGTGCAAGTGTAGATATCAATCATCAAGTTTGTGCAAGTGTAGATATCAATCATCAAGTTTGTGCAAGTGTAGATCGCACTGTCACAGCTGAGTTTCTCAGTTTTTATTTTTTTTTTTAAGTTCAAAATAAATTTTTTGCTCAGACTGAAAAGTCTAAAAATAGATTTCCTACGCTGTCTTCAGTCTTTAAAAATATCTAAATCTGAACTATTTATGTGGAACTGTTGGGAATGCATTGTAAGTACCGATTACCGGCTAGAGAAACAAAAAATTGAACATAACATAACAGGTTTGTACCAATATCTTGCCAATATCCTTAGTTGATGGACATTTTGATTTTGGCATGATCATGCTGTCAGTCAACATTATTGGTGTGATTGGATGACCTGAAGTCGGTATTGTTAGAAGTCGATATTGTTTGAAGTCGATATTGTTTGAAGTCGATACTATTAAAAGCCTAAGAGGCTTGATGAACTAGGAAAAGAAGTATTCAAGCAATGCGTATTTTTTATAATAAATAAATAAATCTATTTGTCAAACTGGACCTCATCAATTTATTCAGTTTTGTATCATGACACTGTCAGCATTCTTGACTCACGGCCGGACACTGTCAGCATTCTTGACTCAGGGCTGGACACTGTCAGCATTCTTGACTCACGGTTGGACACTGTGAGCATTCTTGACTCACGGCTGATATTTTTTAAACAGTAATAACTTACGATTTGACATTCATGTTACCAAGTTATTTAAAGATTGTCAAGATCGTGATTGTTCTACACAATAAATATGCAAAGATGAAGTAGGCTTTCCCTGTCCGACGTCTCAAGGCGATTCCTTAAAGCTTTGGCTAACGATGAGATATTGATCAAGAAAAAATGTTTTCATGATTTTTCCTAAAAGTTGAGCTTAGAGATCGTCAACATTCCAAGAATCGTTATTTCAGAATATTTTAAATGCCACTGCCATATAACATAGATGTAGTTGTGTTCTGTCACATGACATAGTAAAGCACTGTTTGAGGTAAAAAAAAATCTTTGGAATTTGACTTGACCTGGGTTAAGTTTTAAAAAGGAGTTGTTTTTGCATGCAGGCAAATTTTCTAATGTACCCCATATCGAATGTTGAGATTTTGCACGAGCTACTAGTGTCTCGAGACTGAAGGGATGTAGTCTAATGTCTGGTTTAAGGTCTGTAATGCGAGGTAGGCTAATATCTGGTTCTAGCTATATGATGGGAGGTAGGCTAATGTCTAGTTTTATCCTACGATGGATTGTACGCCAATGTCTATTTCTAGCCCATTCTAGTTGTAGCCCTATGATAGGATGTACGATGTCTAGTTGTAGCCCTATGATGGGATGTGTGCCAATGTCTATGTGTAGCCCTGCGATGGAATGAAGGCCGAAGTCTAGTTATAGTCTTATGATGGGATGTGCGCCAATCTCTAGTCATAGTCTTATAATGGAATGTACGCAAATGTCTAGTTAGTCTTATGATTGGAGGTACGCCAATGTCTAGTTATAGTCTTATGATGGGATGTACGCCAATGTCTAGGTGTATTCCTATGATGGGATGAGCGCCAATGTCTAGGTGTAGCCCTGCGATGGAATGTACGCCCATGTCTAGTTGTAGCCCTACGATTGAATGTACGCCCATGTCTAGTTGTAGCCCTACGATGGAATGTACGCCAATGTCTAGTTCTGGCCATAACGCGTCCTCACATCCTGCGATCGATTCGTGGCTGGCCACACAGCAGGTGATTAGGTCGGACCATCTGAACCGTGAGTGGTCGATTTGATTCAAGACACATCTACCATGAGTGGTCAGTGGCCAGAGAGCAGAGTTCAAACAAAGTGTTGCACGAGATGATTAAACCTTATATAAACAAGAAATACGTCATGGACAAACATAGCGGGGGCCATCCATGTGATGGAGATCACGTGATCAAGGACTAATCATAGTCACAGAATATTTGTATAAAATTAATCTCTGCCATCATAGATGGACGAGAGAATTCAATAACGTGTAATGTTGTGAGCTGTTCAATATTTTAAAAAATGCAGATTGCAATTTTGTTAAGTTGGCTTCTCACCTGGGTTAAACGTGCCTTGAAAAAAATTAGGTAAAGATCATCTTCTTCGTATCTAACCTACCAGCTTACAGATCATTATGAATCAAACTAAGTCTTTTAGTGATTTTAGTTGATTCACGGTTGAAAGAATCCGTTAAATTCCAATAAATTCAATGGACCATTATTTTAATAGCTGGCTTTAGATGCAGGTGGCATTTTAGCTTTGCCTTTGCACCATAACAATTCTATCTTGGAAATGGATTTACATGTTTTATATTATTTCCATGTTTTATGCCATTTCCATGTTTTATGTCATTTCCATGTTTTTATGTCATTTCCATGTTTATGTCATTTCCATGTTTGTATGCCAGTTCCATATTTTTTGTAATGTACAATGTTTAAATAATTTGGAATTGGATTCCATTTCTATGATACAATCCCCAATGCAACTATATGTGTGTATATATATATATATATATATATATGTATATATATATATATATATATATATATGTGTGTGTATATAGAGAGAGGGAGAGCGGTGTGGAGAGAGAGAGTATATATATGTGTGTATATATATATATATATATATATATATATATATATATGTATATATATATATATATATATATATATATGTTCGTGAAAATTAGCTTCAATTTCAATCATCCATTCCTTGTAAGCTGTTAATCGAAAGGACCGGTTGTATATCTGTTAGCTGAGTTTTTATCACCCCCAACCCCCCAAGAACAGAATCTTGACCTCTACATGTGCTTGCATTCCGTAGCTCGGATTAATTCCTCTTGCCCCGAGGCCAAGGTGAGGACTTGTGAGAACTGGCCAAAGGGCTGCTATACAAATTTTGTTTAAAGATCGCAATATATAGATATATATGTTTTTTTAACAAAGGATTGAACTGATACTTGTCTGAGCGAGGTGTCACGCAATCCTTGAAATAATCATGAAATCAGTATGTTCGCAGAATATCCCCGCACATTGTGATAAATTGTGTTTAAATTAAAATATTTCTTTAAGAGTTTTGCGAGTGTGCCATTAGATTTTATTGTTAAGAGACACATCTATTTCTCATAAATTCCAGAAACCTTAGTGCCGCGGTTCTAAAACTCTTGTACATTGTTTTTCAGATGATACAACAGAGAAATATTTATTTTTAAAAAAATATATTTGTAAAGATATCTTTTGCTAACAGGCACTCATTCTCAAGTTGTCCACCATTAAATAGAATGATAACCCCTGAATTCCCTGAGGTTAATTAGGTGAACTGTTTGTTTCTAAATCATTTTAAAGAGTGAACAAATGGTAAGAAAATAAATGGTCGAATCGCTCTGATTTTAAGATTTGTCGTAATTACCTTGAACAATTGAACATATGAACACTTGAACACCTGAACATCTGAACACTTGCACACTTGAACACTTTTGCACTTGAATACTTGAACACCTGTACACTTAAACACTTGTACGCCTGAACACTTGAACACCTGAACACTTGAACAATTGGAAACTTGAACACCTAAAGACGTGAAAACGTGTACACCTGACAACTTGAACACATGAAAACTAGAACACTTTCTCTTTCATTTGCGAACTCTTAGCAATGATTATAATTGCTTCAACCAACACATTCAGTTGCCTATTGTATGGGAAAGATTCAACTAACAAGTTTAAACAAATTAAGTGAAAACGGTTCTTTTCGATGAGTTTTAATTTTGGTGAGAAACCAATACAAGGATGTACTATGTACCATATTCAACAGGTTATGAGAATACTACTTAACAGTTTGATATTGAGACTCACGTAAATGTATTCACCAATGGCTTGGTTTTGAGACTCGGGTGCATGTCTACATCCACGCTTGGTATTGAGACTTAGGTGCGTGTCTTCATTTACGGCTTGGTATTGATTTGGGTACATGTCTTCATCGTGTGCTTGACATTGAGATTCAGGTGCATGTCTTCATTGTGTGCTTGACATTGAGATTCAGGTGCATGTCTTCATCGTGTGCTTGACATTGAGATTCAGGTGCATGTCTTCATCGTGTGCTTGACATTGAGATTCAGGTGCATGTCTTCATCCTTGGCTTGACATTGAGATTCAGGTGCATGTCTTCATCGTGTGCTTGACATTGAGATTCAGGTGCATGTCTTCATCATTGGCTTGACATTGAGATTCAGGTGCATGTCTTCATCGTGTGCTTGACATTGAGATTCAGGTGCATGTCTTCATCCTTGGTTTGACATTGAGATTCAGGTACACGTCTTCATCCTTGGCTTGACATTGAGATTCAGGTGCATGTCTTCATCGTGTGCTTGACATTGAGATTCAGGTACACGTCTTCATCCTTGGCTTGACATTGAGATTCAGGTGCATGTCTTCATCGTGTGCTTGACATTGAGATTCAGGTGCATGTCTTCATCGTGTGCTTGACATTGAGATTCAGGTGCATGTCTTCATCGTGTGCTTGACATTGAGATTCAGGTGCATGTCTTCATCCTTGGCTTGACATTGAGATTCAGGTGCATGTCTTCATCCTTGGCTTAACATTGAGATTTAGGTGCATGTCTTTATCCTTGGCTTGATATTGAGATTCAGGTGCATGTCTTCATCGTGTGCTTGACATTGAGATTCAGGTGCATGTCTTCATCCTTGGCTTGACATTGAGATTTAGGTGCATGTCTTCATCCTTGGCTGGACATTGAGATTCAGGTGCATGTCTTCATCCTTGACATTGAGATTCAGGTGCATATCTTCATTTATGGCTTGACATTGAGACCCAGGTACATGTCTTCATTTACGGCTTGAAATTGAGACTCAGGTGCATTTCTGCATCCACGGCATGACATGGAGACTCGCGCACTTGTCTTTATCCTCGCCCCCTTAGCGTTAACACTCATCATGCATCTATAACAATTATTCCCCGAGTGGATCTTGTCCACCCCGCTTTTATTGCACACTTGGATGCGCTCTCATTCGCAGCTCCCCCGTCGTACTCGAAGGTCACATTAAAGAACACGTCTCTATGTCATTGAGTTTCAAAAAATGAAGTCTACCACATTGTCACCTCCTTTTAATACTTGCAATGATGGTAAACCCAGAACTGAGGAAATAATGGGGGGAAAAATAGTTTATGCTTAAATAGAAAATATGGAGACAGATTGCATGGCTTTATGACATTGTAAAAAGTAACATCGTACGTTGTACATGTAGGCAAAAGAACCCTTTAAATTCGCAATTTTGGAATTATTATTGTTATAGATTAGGCATATTTTCCCGTACATTAAACGCGAAAGATTCTTGCGTTGCCCCAGGCAGTTTCGTAATAATTAGGGGCAAGAACAAGGGATGCCCATAGAATGACCAGGTTTGAAAGAAGGAGATTTTGCTGACAGCTTACAGGTAGGAAACCGTGGATGTAAACTGATACGGAAAATTGAGATTGAAAACTGAGACTGGAAAATTGAGACGGCAAACTGAGACTGCAAACTGAGACGGCAAACTGAGACACTGAGACGGAAAACTGAGACTGGAGAGTTGAGACGGCAAACTGAGACACTGACACGGCAAACTAAGACACTGAGACGGCAAACTGAGACACTGAGACGGCAAACTGAGACTGGAGAGTTGAGACGGCAAACTGAGACACTGACACGGCAAACTGAGACACAGAGACGGCAAACTGACACAGCAAACTGAGACGGAACAATTGAGACTGCAAAATTTAGCCGGAAAACTGAAGCGGCAAACCAAGACGGAAAACCGAGACGACAAATAACTGAAGGAAGATGTTGAGGTAGGCTGCGCATTGCTCACTGTAGCAATAATGAGTTGCCAATAGATCAGTAGTGTTTTCATAGAACTTGATGTCTCCTGTCAGAAGAGTTTTTCACAAATTTACTTATGAAGCACAAACTCCTTTGAAATAGCTACATAAAGTGGATTGCGGGGTGGGGATGGGTGGTCTTAAGTATTTTACAGCTGTGTTGAAGAAGGTCATCACGAAATATTAACATTAGAACAACGAATGAACTAACTCAGCAGACACCCCCCCCCTTTTTTCCCGCCACCTTCAACCAACGCCAGGGAAACATGACATTTTTTTCCAACAATGGACATCGGTTTAATAAACACACGATGCAAAGACTGGACAGACTTGACAAACTGGACACACTGACCGAATGAACACATTTGACAGACTGGACACACTGACAGACTGGACACATTTGACAGACTGGACACACTTGACAAACTGGACACACTTGACAAACTGGACAGACTGGACACACTTGACAAACTGGACACACTTGACAGAATGGACACACTTGACAAACTGGACACACTCGAAAAAACTGGACACACTCGAAAAAACTGGACACACTTGACAAACTGGACAGACTTGACAGACTGAACACACTTGACAAACTGGCCACACTTGACAGACTGGACACACTTGACAGACTGGACACACTTGACAGACTGGACAGACTTGAATATTTGGAAATCAATTGTCTTCCAACGCTTTTACATTGTGCCGGAACTAAGACCTTTAAAACATTTTTTGGAGCCAAATGAAAAAATTGATTCTTATATACACGTCAATTGTAAAGATGAGTGACTAGCTCAGGATGTCTTTGAATGCGTCTATTTTTGACCATCCTGCTTTGGTTGAAAACTTTAAATACTTAGCAAAATAAACGAAGGAAACTATTATTTAATATTAAAAACTTAAGTGTACCCAGCTCCAAATGTAGCTCTCTCAGCCCTTTGACAGCGCGCCTTGGTTTACTGCCAGAGACCGAGAGCGCTACACTGAGGTCTGGACACAACTGTTTTTTTAAAAATACAAATGATTTATTATTTACTATTTGTATGTCTGCTGCAGAAAGCGTTTAGCCGATATGTCCTTTTAATTGTTCTGTAATTTTTTCAAGCATAAACGTGTACTATTCACCTATTTGTATCTTACAAACCACCTATCATATTAAATTTAAAAATGAGTGGAAAATAAGAAATGTATTTTTAGTAAAATGTCGGCACAATCCATGAAGTGGTGAGTGTTTATGGTGTCCTAATGTTAAAGAGATGGGTTTTTCTATGGTATGGTGTTGTGATGTTATGGTGCTGTGATGGTATGGTGTTGTGATGGTATGGTGTTGTGATGGTATGGTGCTGTGATGGTATGGTGTTGTGATGGTATGGTGCTGTGATGGTATGGTGTTGTGATGTTATGGTGCTGTGATGGTATGGTGTTGTGATGGTATGGTGTTGTGATGGTATGGTGCTGTGATGGTATGGTGTTGTGATGGTATGGTGCTGTGATGGTATGGTGTTGTGATGTTATGGTGCTGTGATGGTATGGTGTTGTGATGGTATGGTGTTGTGATGGTATGGTGCTGTGATGGTATGGTGTTGTGATGGTATGGTGCTGTGATGGTATGGTGTTGTGATGTTATGGTGCTGTGATGGTATGGTGTTGTGATGGTATGGTGTTGTGATGGTATGGTGCTGTGATGGTATGGTGTTGTGATGGTATGGTGCTGTGATGGTATGGTGTTGTGATGTTATGGTGTTGTGATGGTATGGTGTTGTGATGGTATGGTGTTGTGATGGTATGGTATTATGATGGTATGGTGTTGTGATGGTATGGTGCTGTGATGGTATGGTGTTGTGATGGTATGGTGTTGTGATGGTATGGTGCTGTGATGGTATGGTGTTGTGATGGTATGGTGTTGTGATGGTATGGTGCTGTGATGGTATGGTGCTGTGATGGTATGGTGTTGTGATGGTATGGTGCTGTGATGGTATGGTGTTGTGATGGTATGGTGTTGTGATGGTATGGTGTTGTGATGGTATGGTGTAGTGATGGTATGGTGTTGTGATGGTATGGTGCTGTGATGGTATGGTGTTGTGATGGTATGGTGTTGTGATGGTATGGTGTTGTGATGGTATGGTGTTGTGATGGTATGGTGTTATGATGGTATGGTGCTGTGATGGTATGGTGCTGTGATGGTATGGTGCTGTGATGGTATGGTGCTGTGATGGTATGGTGTTGTGATGGTATGGTGTTGTGATGGTATGGTATGGTGATGGTGAGTGATGGTGTCGTGTTGATACGTCGCTGGCGTATTGGTGTTGTAACTATGTAGGTTGTTTTTTTAAGGATTTATGGTGATGTGATGAGTTGGTAATGGTGCAGCGATGGTAACTGTATCATTTGGAATGAAAAGCAACACATCGAAGATGCTAACTTCTGAATTCACCAATTCATAATATTCTCATTATCCAACAAGTCTATAGCTTTGTTCACGTCATCAAGTCCCACATTAACGTACAGGAAAACATAATACAAGAAGCCATGTTACAAGAAGCCATGTTACAAGAAGCCATGTTTCAAGACGCCATGTTGCAAGAAGCCATGTTGAAAGAAGCCATGTTTCAAGAAGCCATGTTGAAAGAAGCAATGTTTCAAGAAGCCATGATGCAAGAAGCCATGTTGCAAGAACCATGTTGCAAGAAGCGATGTGTCATGTAGACGACGTGTTTACGTTATATTTCCCCGTGCTGTGAACTCCAGCTGACCCCAAAATTCAACAGCGCTATTATTAAGGCGTGGCTTACTAATTATAGTCTTCCTTTGATCTTGGCTAAAATTAGCTACAATAAATAGTCTGTTTATTCTTAGAACCTTGTGGAAGATTTGAGAGACACTTACGATGCTCATTCTGTTCCCAAAAAATCTAAGAAAACGGCTATAAGAAGACGACGGATTGATTCACTGGAGCAAACAGCAGACGACAGTTTTTGAACGTGTGCTATTTTTGCTAGACAGCTTTGTTTATTTTGTGTTTAGATTTCTTTTCACCATTGTACTCTTTTTGCACATTGTGTTTAATGAAACATCCTGCCGGTACAGGAAAAACATTATTTTGTAAATGAGTAGCTTTAATTATATTATTTTTTAGTTTGTAGTTTATAATTAACTTAATTAAACGTATTAATTATAATTAGCCCTGGTTTGAGTATCGTATTCTTTGTTAATGTATTTATCATTTTGTATCGTCTTTTGTTGTGTACTGTTTTAAAACGATCCATACACTTAAATCAGAGATTAATTTCTCCACACTGATGATAGTATATACCACATGTTACAAGAAGCCATGTTACAAAAAGCCATTTTACAAGAAGCCATTGTTATGTAGACGACGTGTTTACGTCACTTTCCCCGTGCCGTGAACTCTGTCTGACCCCAAATTAGGCTGCGTTCGTATTGGGCGTGGCTTATTCCCTTTGATCTTGGCCTTTGTTTACTACCACTATCAACTAAAAATAAATAATATTATCTAATAGAATTTTGGGGAAAGTTCGGGAGTGAACTGGAAAGAAAAACAAGGTTTTAAGGCTTTTCCAGATGCGTCGGTTCTACTGACGCATAGATATAAAATGGGATTCAGAGAGCATAGGGAGAGAATAATATTTTGACTTAACGAGACAAGCGTATGTTATTCTGCATTTACTTATACGTGTTAATTCATATTCATCATTTTACCTTATTTTTGGCACATTGTACTAACTTTGTACCGGTACAAGACATACCATACTAAGTAAGTTGATGAATTTTTAATTATATTTTTTTTATTTTGTAATCCATAGTGATTTAATAACTCTTATTTATTGTAATTAGAACTGTTTTGAGTGTCGTATTTTTACTATTGTATTTCTTATATGGTATCGTCCTTTGTTTAGAACGAGCTTAAAATAAGAGATTAATTTCTCACAATTTACAGCAGTGCGTAACACCATGTTACAAGAAGCCATGTTACAAGAAGCCATGTTACAAGAAGCCATGTTACAAGAAGCCATGTTACCATACGAGAACCAAACAGCCATATCAGTCGGGGTTTGTTAGTTAAGTTTTAAATAGTTAATAGTAATGTATACAGTTATGCAACTAATAATGAATCAATAATAAGTCGAATCTAAAACACCAATACGAATTATGTATCTAGAATTTTAATGTTTTCACCGTGTTATTGTAATAGCATGACCCAATCTGAAACGATCAGCTGGTGTGCAGAGGAAACGCTTCAAGCATCGTTTAAAATCAAAGCTTCAATCGAATCCATGGACATTGATCTTGATTCGTAAGCGACACTTGCCATGGACAGTTCAAGCTAGCTTGGCAGAGTCCCTGTTGGAGCACACCCCTCAGAGAATAGCGCACCGCTAACGCCCAAAGAAGGCGTATGGCAAGGAAAAGCAGAATCGACTCAAAGCCAACTAACACCCGAAGCAACATGTGTCCCACCTGCAGGAAAGCTTTCCAAGCACAAATAGAACAGGCGGGTCACCTGCGTACCCGCCGTGTAGGATAGCCATGGCCATCTTGGCCGGCCACCTGCGTACTCACAGCGTAATATAGCCTTGGCCATCATAGCACGTGACCTGTGTACTCACTATGTATGATAAGCCTGGTCTTCTTGACGGGCGAAGGACGAACAACAACACTTCCCAGCAGAGTTGCGCCCCTAATGATAATACACAAAATATCAGTCCTGACATCAAAGTATCCAATTCCGGAAACAAATATGACGTCACTAACCCCACTCCGTCACGTGACTCAGTAGGATATGACATGCTCGCCATGCAACTCTCTCTCTTGAATATAACTCCCCACACCAAAAAAAAAATAAATATGGAAGCTATGAAAAAATTATTCGTTTAAACAGCTGGCAGGGAGGAATCAATTTTTATTTTTACTTTATTTAAGAAATTGGAAATATTTATGGAAAAAAATCACGAAATCAACTTCTAGTTCATTTTTAACTGTAACAAATTGTTTTTAATAAAAATTATGTGTGAAAGATAAATATGCACAATGTGGTAGCTCAGCCAAATACCTGATGTTTACACCTTAGAACACAGGTGGGGATCCCTGCTCCCAACTGAAATATGAGGTTAATGGCCATCTAATGTGTGGCATGTTTCCTTTACCCAATTGAAAATGTTCAATAGGTAAATATAATGTAAACCATAAAAAATATTATCAAAACATCAAAGTTTATCCAAATTTCATTTCAAATAATGTTAATTATCCAATAAGTTAAGTAAAGGGTTTACTGTATGTGATAATGGAGATTAAAACGTGTTTGTATTAAAGTGAAATTCCCAGCATTCATTTTCATAGAGAAATGAGCACCAAAAAAAAAACAACAAAAAAAAAAAAAATGGTTGATAAGATGTTGCTTATGACTGATGGAGGTATAAGTTAAGTAAAGGGTTTACTGTATGTGATAATGGAGATTAAAACGTGTTTGTATTAAAGTGAAAATCCCAGCATTCATTTTCATAGAGAAATGAGCACCAAAAAAAAAACAACAAAAAAAAAAAAAATGGTTGATAAGATGTTGCTTATGACTGATGGAGGTAAAGGTAACTAGACATTTAACTATAGGAAAACTATTATGACTGACGGAACTATAGGGAACTAGAACTTTAACTATGGGAAGACTATAGTGACTGACGGAAGTAAAGGTGAATGAAGTCTAACAATGGGAAAACTATTGTGACTGACGTAAGTAAAGGTGAGCAGAAGTTTAACAATGGGAAAACTATTGTGACTGACGAAAGTAAAGGTGACTAGAAGTTTAACAATGGGAAAACTATTATGACTGACGGAAGCATAGATGACTGGAAGTTTAACAATGGGAAAAATATTGTGACGATCTTGAAGTATTGAAGGTTGGCTTTTCACAATAAAATTATTTTCAATGTTTGAATAAACTACGCCCTGTGAAATAACATTATAAACAATAAGATGGATTCATGTAGAATACACATTCCGAACAGTGATTATTTCAGAAATTTCCCCCGAGGTCGGGGGGCGGCACTTTAGATTTTTTTTTTTTGGGGGGGGGTGGGGGAAGGGCAGTGCCAGCAGTGCAAGTTGATTTATTGTTGGACATAATTTTACTCAGGGGAGGGGCACTGCCCCCGAGATATAGCTGAAAGAAACCCTGATCCCCAATTGTTGATGCCAACTTTTAGAGGCAGAAATAAGGTGTATCTTATAGGCAGAGATGAGTTGTGTCTTAGAGGCAGAGATAAGGTGTGTCTTAGAGGCAGAAATGAGGTGTGTCTTAGAGGCAGAGATGAGGTATGTCTTATAGGCAGAGATGAGGTGTGTCTTAGAGGCAGAGATGAAGTGTTTCTTATAGGCAGAGATGAGGTGTGCCTTACAGGCAGACATGAGGTATGTCTTAGAGGCAGAGATGAGGTGTGTCTTAGAGGCAGAAATGAGGTGTGTCTTACAGGCAGAGATGAGTGTGTCTTAGTGGCAGAGATGAGGTATGTCTTATAGGCAGAGATGAGGTGAGTCTTAGAGGCAGAAATGAGGTGTTTCTTATAGGCAGAGATGAGTGTGTCTTAGTGGCAGACATGAGGTATCTCTTATAGGCAGAGATGAGGTGTGTCTTAGAGGCAGAAATTAGGTGTTTCTTATAGGCAGAGATGAGTGTGTCTTAGTGGCAGAGATGAGGTATGTCTTATAGGCAGAGATGAGGTGTGTCTTAGAGGCAGAGATGAGGTGCTTCTTATAGGCAGAGAGAGATGAGGTATGTCTTAGAGGCAGAGATGAGGTGTGTCTTAGAGGTAAAGATGAGGCTAGAGATGAGTAGGGCTGGTATTACAATTTTAGGGGCCCTAGGCCAGCAAAAATCTGGGGCCCATTTTGAAAAATAAAAAATCTTGCTAAGTATTTTAATTCAGAAATGTATTACAACTTACTTTAATGGAATTCAAGATTTTCATTTCAATTTTTTTAAAATTTTGTTTACAATCTACTTAATCTTTTTTTCTGTATCTGTCATCAATAAAATCGTTAACCAATGAATCAAAAACAATTGACTTCATTTTGTCAGCATTACTAATAATAATGCAAAATTATTTAACGCTTTTTTTGTGACAAAGTTGATCGCAAATTATTTTTTGTTAATTTTTATTTTGAAAATGGTTTCTCTCCAGAGCAGACACATATCATTAAACATATGAAAATTCTAAGAATCATCTTGGTATTAGGAAATGCAGCCTCCATTTGTTTTTCCTTAATAAGTTTGTACAAATCCAAATGGGACAATTTGGGAGCTTGAGTATTGAAATGATCTTTCAAATAAAGATGTAGATGTTTGATTTCTGCATATACATTTTCGTGAATGTCTTCTGCGTAGTCTTCCACCGTACGATCAACCCAAATCTTCAGTTCATCTGTATTAATTCTCGTGTCTATTAAAAATCCAAATTTTTCATTCCATACCTGTTAGCAATGGGCTCTTTTTTTCAAATTTTGTAGTGAGATTATTGATGATTTTTAAGAAAACATTTATCTTAAACTCTTCACGGGGACTCAACTGATGTTCTTCTGAGCGATTTTCACCTGAAAGCACTTTCCTTTTACGGCTTCTCTTTTCTAAATAATCAATGTCTGGTAACAGTAATTTAGCATCTTGTTCTATTAAATCGAATGTTTCAGTAAATTCAAGAAGATAATCATCAAGAGATGAATTAAGTTCAGAACATGTATCCAAAGTAATAGTTGCACTTTTCAATGATATGGAAACAGCATTCATTCGTTGTAAGATTTTAACCCCACATGATTATTTGTAAGGAAAATTCAAAAGATTCCATTTTCGATAGTAAATTGCCAGCCTCAGCTCTTGCTTTAGTTTCAAAACTTTCACTCTCATTGATTGTGAGCAATGCTTCCACCAGTTTGTCGTAGTTCTGCTGAATGGATTTGACCGAGTCCGCATCAGCGCTCCATCGAGTATTCGACAGTGATTTCAATGAACTACCTGCCAATTGTTCCAAAACACTTTATAGCGTTGTAGAAACAGAGAGAAAATTGTAAAGTTCTTGAAAATTCCGAAAAAAATTGATTCCCTTGCTGCAACAATCCACAGCAGCCTCTCCCACTAAGTTAAGAGAATGACCTGAACATGGCAAAAATTTTGCCAGCTTATTGAGTTCCGAAATTCTAGTTTTTATGCCTTTATATTCTCCAGTCATATTGCTGGCGTGATCATAAGACTAACTTCTGCAGTTGCTGATTTCCAAGTTCAATCTTTCATCTAAAAAGCCAACGGTTACATTAGCTAAATTTTCCCCTGTGTGATTATCGATGTGGATGTAGTTGACAAATCTTTTGATTGGCTCGTTAGAATTTTAATCACTGTACCTCAAGATCACACATAGTTGATCTTTGTGGCTCACATCGGGTGTCGACTCTACTGATAATCCATAATACTTCGATTTTAGAATATCATCGCTGATTGATTGCAAAACTTTTCTTGCCATCAATACTATTAACTCCTCACATGTAGTCTTTGAGAGGTAGTTTGTTTTTCCAGAACCGTTGTCACCATAATTTTCTATGTGTTTGGCCAAAAAGGATCAAACTGTGCAATCAACTCGAGCAGAACAATAAAATTCTCGCTGCTCTTAGCCCCAAATTTTTCATTTGAACCACTAACAGCTAAGTTTCTTTCAATAAATCTGCAAATTACAGCCGTAACTCTTCTTAGAACCACTCTCCAGTAGTTTTTCTCTTTGCGAATTTCGTTTAGAAGTTGATCCTTTAAAACGTTGTTATTTTGTCTGTGAAAGTCAAAGTCTGCTCAAGAAGCTTTTCTGTGGTCCATAATGAGTTCTCATGGCCTTGAATTGATGCCACAGAATTTTTCAAATTTTAAAATCCCGTTGAAGCTAAATCAAATTTTGAGGCTTCAAAAAGCTTGCAGACAAAACAGAATACACAACCCAATGCTAGTGAATATATGAGCCATTCTCTATTAAACGTCTCACTGTTTACTTTTTCCCCCAACTTTTTCCCCCACAAACAAGCGTTTTGAGCAATATCGATCGCGATCTGGATACGTCATTTTTAGAGGATTTCAAGTCATTATCTGCATTTTGACATGTTGACGGACCGCTCTCTATCCCAAATTGTATATCCTCAGCTGAAAGGTTATCCCAAAGTCCTGGATCACTTTTTCTATTCAATGGCAAATCTTTTTGGATATCCGTCTCCTTATCGCGTTCTGAGTGTTCGTTTAAAGTATGAGCCGCCTCGATTGAGTGCTCTAAAACATCCGATAAATTAGCTTCTTCACTTATGCCAGAGTTTGTAAGATTAGCTGAAGTTGATGAATTAGCATGAGACTGTTTTGAACAGAAAACTATCGAACTTTCGATGTTTCTTCATGTTTTCTTCTATTTCTGCTTTTTCTTTCTTTTTTGCAGCTCCACTTTCATAAGTTCTTAATGAGCTTCTTCCCATTTCTGTTTGAAATTTAAAAAAAATATTTCTGACAAAGAACAAATTTAATTAATTTAATTGTTGACGAGCAGCGATTTCAGTGATAGACAACTACTCTTTATGATTAAAATTAGGTAAAATAACCTACATAGCTAAGCTAACCTGAAACAAAAAAAAGATTTAAACAGAAAGTGACAGAAACGGAAGTGATTAGAAAAAAAAAAGGAGTGCATTTTTTTATTCTATTTTGCACTATTATTTTCTAATGAAGATGTTTGAGCATTTTCCAAGAAATGAAAGTTAATATCATTAGCTTAATACTTTTTTTATTTGAAGATTAATTTTTTATCAATACAAATATTGAAATCACTATTAAATAATTTCATTGCAATTCGATTGATATTCAAATTTTGTGTGTGTATACTACTCCCAATTTTGGGGCCCCTTATTTCGCGGGGGACCCTAGGCCACGGCCTAGTCGGCCTGCCTGTCAATCCGGCCTTGGAGATGAGGTATGCTTTAAAGGCAGAGATGAGGTGTGTCTTAGAGGCAGAGATGAGGTGGTCTTGAATAGAAAAAGAATTGAATCAATATTTTTGCAGTTTGCTAATGAAAGGGATTGTCAAAGTTTGTTTAACATATGATGTAACAGCATACTTCTTCAATTTTATTATATACCAGCTAATATACCTGGCGTTGCCCGGGTCTGCCTCCCGATCCCATTGGTATCCCTATCCCGTCGATATCCCGATCCAGATGGGATCCCGATTACGTCGGTATTTCGATCCCGGTGGTATCCTGATCCCATTTGGGTACGGACCCCATTGGGATCCCGATCGCGATGGCATTCCGATCCTGATGGGCTCCCTTTTCCAAATCTGATCCCATATTCCAATGGGATCCCGACCCCTGTAGGATCCCGACCAAATTAAGATCTCAATGAAATACCATTTCCAAGTAGGATACCATTTTCCCCTTTTTCCCCTTTTTTCAGGTGGGATCCCTATCCCGTTAGGATCCCGTTTCCAGGTGGGGTCCTCTTCTCTGATGGGATCCCGTTTGCCATATTTTATCCCGTCGCTCGTTGGGATCATGTTGCCTACGGGAATGTTTTCCGGTGGGATTATGAAATGTATTTTTAAAGAAAACACTCATGAAAGTATAGAACTGAACTAAAATTTTAAGAAGCTTAGATTCCATTATATATCCCCGAAGAGCAGAAGAAAGATGATATTTATATGGCTTTTATAAGGAAAAATGAAATGGGGCCCCTTGCCCAGAGGAAAGGATTTTAGGAGTTAAGTACCCTTCGGTAATTGAATATGAATAATCAAGTGTATGTGTACAAAGATTGGTCAAGATCGCTCTATTCATGTAGGAGTATTTGTTATTAATTGCAAATTCGAGGCCCCGGCCCCCAACGGAATATTTTTCAAAAGTTCAAAATCCCCCATTATTTAATTCTGGATAATGATGGATATATCTGCCAAGTTTGGTCAAGGTCAATCAATCCATGTAAAAACGGATGCGGAACAAACCCACAAACAAATATTCACATATATGTTGTTCGTCCGTCGAAGTCGACAAGGACCATCGAATCATCCGGTTAGGGGCGGGCGGGGGGGGGGGTTGGGATTACGGTGAGCTCTTAGGTGGCTTGTTAGACCGATCCTTGCACGGAATAATCTATGACACCGTGGGCATGGAATAGTTGCTTCAGACGATGACCTAATGTTGCTCTTTCGGACAAGCCTGCGTGTCTCAGCTGTGGTTATTCTCTTAGCTTCATTGGATTTAGCCCCCTTCTTGACAGCAGCTCTCCATCTGGCTCTGTCATGGGCTGTCTGCACCCATTGAGTAGTGTTTATGCTGAAGGCCTTTAGTGCCACTTTCAGTCAGTCTTTGTAACGCTTTCTTTGGCCTCCTTGGGAGCGCTTGCCTATCGTGAGTTCTCCAAAGAATATTTGTTTCGGGAGCCGGTGGTCTGCCATACGGGCTACGTGTCCCATCCAACGGAGCTGAGACTGCATATATATATATAGAATTATGTCATCCTTCCGTCTTGGCTAGACGACGGAGTAGCTATGTAGTCCTACATTTCCACGAGTGGCTCACTATGATATTATATCTAGTGTGGCGAATTACACTTTTCATTTGCTTCAACTGTGGCTTTTTTTTGTGGAAAAAAAGGGTTGCCAATCTCTGCCTAAGACTAATTATCGTTAAAGTTTTCTTTTCTAAGGTGACAATTTCTTGTTTATTACTTCATATAAGAATTATACAAAATCACCTCACAAAATACCTGCAGTTGTTCCATTACTGCTTTGACTTTTCTATGTACATCTCGAGAAACAATCATGATTTTGTCTACGTGCGATCAAATGTTTTTTTTTTTTTTAATTGCTAGAATCTATTTTGAATTTTAAAAAAAACCCCATTAAACTAAAGATCCACTAGAACATATCCACCCATCAGATATCCATTATCCCCAATCCAAACATGACATACACCTTATTTCATTTCATCATCTTAAAAGTGTTTCATCCAGACAACTTTCCTACAGATATTTCCTAATGCGTTCCTGGTATTATCTTCCCTTGCTCTATGCAACACCCTCCTTTCCTCCCTTGCATTAAATCCACACCCAAGCTAAATCCCCTACCAACCCTCTGCCTGCTGCACCCAACCCCCCAAAAACGACCCCCCCCCCATCCCACCACCCAATCTATTTCATCAATCTACCCGGACACCAATTTTTTACCCACCTCTACCTTTTTATCTCCCCTCTCGCCCTTTCAATGCCGTTAATCTCAGGAGATCAATAGGAATATCCAAGCCCGGCTCCCCGAGATGTGCAGCAGGAGCTACCGCGGCATGTACTTGGACCCCTCTGATCCCTGCACTTCCCCCACCCCACCCTTTCCACCTCGCGCGGGGGGGAACTGGTCTGCGACATTTAACTAATGATAGTCGCCCC
>CAXITT010000045.1:846196-942550 GCA_964033795.1 Lymnaea stagnalis | reverse complement strand
TTTTTTTTTTTTTTTTGGTGATATGTTGATCATCCCCACTCATTGTTATTTTTCAAGACACCTCTTGCGCGCCTCGCTTCCACGAAACAGACTTCTACCACTACAGCGTGCGCAGTCTTACTACTTGACATGTCCAGAGACGTCACATGGCTCGCGTGACGAGAGACAGAACAATTAAACCTGTGCTTTACATTGGCGTCCAAAGGTTCGCGCATGCTCTTCATACAAAGGAATTCACCGGAGCCAGAATGTAAACAAAACACTGGATTCTCTTCTAGCCGCCGCCTTGTGTTTTTCCTGGAGACGACGATGGGCTGGTCAGGTTGGGATGGCAGAAGTGCGCTTCTCCGGGTGACTCTTCTGTTGACATCCTTGGCCCCATCTGTCGACCACGTCAGTGCTGATATGGACGTCAGAGGTAGGACACATTTTTAATAGCCATGTTTTCATATCTCTGGAATAACCGTTAGAATTTAGGCTGGCAATCAACATTTCTCGCAACACAATACGATTGGGCTGTGGTTGTAGTTAATGTTGACAACCTCTAGAACTATATGAACTTAACGTCATATAAGATGACTGTTAACTTATCTGTAAGTCAACAAAGAACCCAGTGAAAGATCTCAGCAAATACTTTATATATATAGGGTTTGACTAATCTTTACGCACCTATGTCATTGCAACCGTGATGCCATCTCGTTGTCATCTGTAAATATATATATATATATATATAGGGTTTGACCACTCTTAACGCCCCTATGTCATCGCAACTGAGGCTTAAGGGTGTCGCCTCGTGATGCACGTTGTCATTTGATGCCATATATCAAAGATTTTTTTTTTCAAATGGATTAATCAGTTTGATATCGACCAAATAGTCGTGTCTTATCCCCGTTGAACCCTTTGTGTCATGTGTTGAGCTATCTTGAGGTCACACGTTATGAGCACTTTGTTCTGTCTGGTCCAGCACGTGTCTAAACTTTGATGAAACCATAGCAACTTTGGACAAATCTTTAACTGAAAGGTAGTATTGAAAAATATGTCGTATAACTAACAAGAAGATTTAAAATCAGATGTTTGAACTATACAAGCTTATTGCTTTGTATGGTGTCTAATACAAAATATCTGATGTAATAATGTCAGACAATAAAACATTAAAACATTAAATTGTATGTTGTATAACAAAAAATAATGTTTGTCTGATGAGAAAGAATGTTTACTTATGTACGCCTATAGCTTTTTGCTTTTCTGAGAACAACTACCATTTTGAAGCTTTTCAAAGATTTGCTTGTTAACCCTTAGTTTTGTTAAGTCATAGTTTTGTTGTAAAGTCTTAGTTTTGTTGTTAAATCATAGTCTTGTTGTAAAGTCTTAGTTTCATTGTAAAGTCAGAGTTTTGTTGTTAAATCATAGTCTTGTTGTAAAGTCTTAGTTTCATTGTAAAGTCTTAGTTTCATTGTAAAGTCTTAGTTTTGTTGTTAAATCATAGTCTTGTTGTAAAGTCTTAGTTTCATTGTAAAGTCATAGTTTTGTTGTTAAATCATAGTCTTGTTGTAAAGTCTTAGTTTCATTGTAAAGTCATAGTTTTGTTGTTAAATCATAATCTTGTTGTAAAGTCTTAGTTTCATTGTAAAGTCATAGTTTTGTTGTTAAATCATAGTCTTGTTAGTAAAGTCTTAGTTTCATAATAATCTTGTTGTAAAGTCAGAGTTTTGTTGTAAAGTCAGAGTTTTGTTGTCGATTTTGTTTTCGTATAGTTTTTCAAATCTTTAAAACAAAACTTTCAATGGATTTGTGCTGTATGTGCAGGCATAGTTCGTCAACCCATTGTTTATAATTATAATCTTTATAAAAAAAGTATTAGCATTTCAAACGTTTTTAAAAATGTTTTGTACAATGACGTCATCACACACTTTTAAATTCACACATTTTTTTTTTTGGTTAATTTTTTTTTTCTTCTGATCTTTGATGTCTTCTATATTTTGAATCCTCTATATTAACTTTGCTTTTGATTGTAGCTGTCTGGCTGGGTGGCAAAATGCATGTGTTATCAAATGTTTAGCCTCACCCCCCCCCTCCCCTCCCATTGCTCTATGTTACATTTGATAAAAGATTTAGAGGACAAGCTTTGTTTTAAGGGGTTGTCACCTTTTGTACAAAGTTTAAGGCGTCTCTTTCCATTGTTTCAGTCACTTCTGTAACACGGTAGATAGACCCCTATCGTTCCATTGGTTACCCTTACTGTTGTGACACTCTTACCCCACCCCCCTTTTTCAAGTGTTCTCTCGTGTAACATTCCCAACTTTCTCTTGACACTGTTATCTTCTCTTTATAAACGTCCTTTCCCACTATCTTTACATTGTAATATTTTCTTTTGTAACATTCTGATCCCTCTTTTTCCATCGTTGTCTTCTATTTTGTAGCATTCGTACCCATTATCTTTTCATTGCCGTCCGCTCTCTTTACATTGTTACCTTTTCATTTTTTTTTTTTGGTGACATTTTTTACTCTTACCCCTTGACATCTGCTTAATCATCAGAAAAATTTTTGTTAAAATTATTTTTTCTAACATTTCTGCCAGTGAAGGACATAGAGATGTCAGATAGATATTCTTTGTTGTCAGTCTGTCATATCATCCATGAGATGTCAGATACATATTCTTTGTTGTCAGTCTGTCATATCATCCATGAGATGTCAGATGCATATTCTTTGTTGTCAGTCCGTCATATCATTCATGAGATGACAGATGCATATTATTTGTTGTCAGTCTGTCATATCATCCATGACATGTCAGATACATATTCTTTGTTGTCAATCTATCATATCATCCATTAGATGTCAGATACATATTTTTTATTGTCAGTCTGTCATATCTGATCAATTTTGATTGTATTTCAATGTCAAGAGAGTCACGCTTACGGATGTAAGTTGACAATATGTCAAATGATTCCAGTTGTCAATTTGCTAGATGATTTAAGTTGTCATTATGTCAGATGATTTCATTATTTAACACTGTATGCGACTAATTTCAGTTGTCAATCTGTTGGATTAATTCAGTTGTCAATATGTCAGATGATTTTAGTTGTCAATATGTCTGATGATTCCAGTTGTCATTATGTTAGATGATTCCAGTTGTCATTATGTTAGATTATTTCAGTTGTCAATATGTCAGATGATTCCAGTTGTCATTATGTTAGATGGCTTCAGTTGCCAATAAGTCAGATGATTTTAGTTGTCAATATGTTAGATGATTTCAGTTACCATTATGTTAGATGATTTCATTTTGGCAATATGTCAGATGATTTCAGTTGTCATTATGTTACATGATTCCATTTGTTAATATGTCAAATCATTTAAATGGTCATTATGCAAGGCGATTTCAATTGTCAATATGTCAAATCATTTCAGTTGTCATTATGTTAAATGATTTCAGTCATCATTACATTAGATGAATGCGGTTGTCAATACTTTCACTAGGTTAGATCATCGTTTCTCACAACACATTTCTTAGTCGTTAAGAACACCTTGAAAGTAAATTAGTATAAATAGGAGGCCACGTAGGTAAATATTACTTTTAAGTGGCCTACAGGTCCCCAAAAAGTGGCCTACAGGTGCCCAAAAAGTGGCCTACAGGTCCCCAAAAAGTGGCCTACAGGTGCCCAAAAAGTGGCCTACAGGTCCCCAAAAAGTGGCCTACAGGTCCCCAAAAAGTGGCCTACAGGTCCCCAAAAAGTGGCCTACAGGTCCCCAAAAAGTGGCCTACAGGTCCCCAAAAAGTGGCCTACAGGTCCCCAAAAAGTGGCCTACAGGTCCCCAAAAAGGTTTAAGAAAAGCTGTTATTGATTTCACTGTCACATAGTGCTAGAACAAATTTAATTTGTTGGAGCAAGAATATGGCAGTATGCCAAATCGTGCTAGGTTCTGATGTTGTATGTCAGATGTTGCACTATCGTCCGATGACTTGACAATGCTCAAAACATCATATGTCATTGGTATGGATATCGATTTAAATTTTTAAATTTTAGGAATAACATAGTTTCAAACTGTTTCGTGAGTCTTGTTTAGCCATCACCACCTTAAGTTTGGTCTCTCCGCGAAACTTTCTTAATTTATCATTATGCTGCTAAAGGATGATCTCTTTATGCATCTAATAGATGATCTCTTTATGCTGCTAAAAGAGGATCTCTATCTTTTAATTACTTGTAGCTTTGAATGGTGAACATTTCCCTCCCATGTATCATACAACTGGTTTGCTTCGCTGAATAGCAATATGCTTTAATTTATCATTTCAATAGTATTTGGAAAAAATGTTTGTTAAAAGTTAATGTCAAGAGTATATTGAAAGAGTGTTTGTGAACAGTCTGTGTCAAGGGTATTTGGAAAAAGTGTTTGTTAAAAGTCATTGTGTCAAGAGCATCAATGTGTCAGTGGTATATGTGTCATACAGGGAAAGTTCCAGAGAATATGTTGAAAATAAATGCCAATAGTGCGTTTTAACAATATATGTCTCAATCATTTATCGAATTTTCATATGTTTACATCAGTGATTCCCAAACTGTTTCTGCCCCACACGCTCCAACGAGCACATACCCATGTTAAACGTGCCGTCTCGCTTCACTGGAAAAGCTAAATATTTTTTTTTTCCAAAAAGACATCTCAATGATGCCATCAGAAAAAAATGTCATTTTAATTTCACGGCCTGTCAAACCCTAGAACTTGAACATCGTAGAATAAAACTAATCACACGCATAACATCGTTATATTGCAAAAAGTGGCCAACATCCAATGAGGTGATTTTTCTTGTAAATTTCATGTGTCTAATCACCACCCACTGCCCCGTAAATAAGATCCTTTAAAGTCCCCCACAATCTTTAAATCCCCCCCCTCCCACGTGGGAAGTATCCCCCACGTTAAGAAACACTTGGCTATGTGTCGATGTGTTGCGTCTAGATCTTGTGTCAGTGTAATGTGTCTAGATGACGTGTCAAGATCATGTGTACAGATCGTGTGTCAAGATTATGTCCAGATTATGTTTCAATATAATGTGTGTAGATAAATGTGTCAAGATTATGTTTACAGATCATGTGTCCAGATTATGAATCTAGATCATGCAACGGTGTATGTTTAAATAATGTGCCCAGATCATATGTCCAGATAATCTGTCATGATTCGGCCCAGATGTGTGAAGTTAATGCCATGTGTCACGAGTAAGTTCTTTGACCGCCTTTCAGTCAATTATAACATTTTGTATGGATTTTTGTGTCGCTTATACTTGTGGGCGGAGCTACACCACCTAGACATTTTGCGCGTGGATTTGCCCGGGTAACCATGGTAACGTCGGATAAAGCGGTGCTAGCCCCGGGCAGGGCGTGGGCCAATATTGGATCTTAACGCATTCTTCATGTCACGGCTGCACATAAGGAAGTAAACACTTGCCTGAATACAAAACAAGCTCTCACCTTGGGAAATTAAAAAAAAAAGTGACGTAATGTGAGCTCTTGTATTGTGTAAAAAAGCTGTAAAGCTGAGATAGTGTTCAAGACGTGTCTTAACACATACAAACGTGTCTTAACACATACAAACGTGTCTTAACACATACAAACGTGTCTTAACACATACAAACGTGTTTTAACACATACAAACGTGTCTTAACACATACAAACGTGTCTTAACACATACAAACGTGTCTTAACACATACAAACGTGTCTTAACACATACAAACGTGTCTTAACACATACAAACGTGTATTAACACATACAAACGTGTCTTAACACATACAAACGTGTCTTAACACATAAAAACGTGTCTTAACACATACAAACGTGTCTTAACACATACAAACGTGTCTTAACACATACAAACGTGTATTAACACATACAAACGTGTCTTAACACATAAAAACGTGTCTTAATACATACAAACGTGTCTTAATACATACAAACGCTACTAAGCAAAAATTGAACATATATGGGAAGGCATTAAGGTCAAATAGTGGCTCACCAATGTATGAGTTAATATAGGCTCACCAATGTATATGTCTTTATAGTGGCCTCTAATTTATGGGTTAATATCGGCTCACCAATGTATGGGTTAAAATTGTCTCACCAACGCATGGGTTAATATTTAGTTCACCAATGTATGGGTTAATATTGGCTCACCAGTGTATAGGTTAATATTGGCTCACCAATGTATAGGTTAATTTTGGCTCACCAATGTTTAGGTTAATATGTGCTCACCAATGTATAGGTTAATATTGGCCCACCAATGCATATGAGTTAATAATGGCTCACCAATGCATATGAGTTAGTAATGGCTCACCAACGTATAGGAGTTAATATTGGCTCACCAACGTATATGAGTAAATAGTGGCTCAACAGTGTCTATTAGCTAATTATAATGGCTTATCAATGTATATGGGTCAATATTGGTTCACGAATGTATGTGTTACTATTGGCTCACCAATGTATGACTCAATAGTGGCTCACTAATGAATATGTCGATGGTGGTTTACCTCTGGATGTGTCGATTGTGGTTCACCAATTAATGTGTCAACTGTCTGTTGAAAACCATATAACCACCTACTGCGTCTATATTGAAGAGTTAACTCTAACTCTACTACCAATGATGTGTCCCACGCCAGTAGCCGGCGGTGGTCAAGTTTGATGACCAATGACGAGTAGTGTATTGCTCACGTTGTCGACCACTGTGTTATGACCACCCCCCCCCCCCCCAAAAAAAAAAATTATCTCGTTTGTCTGAGTAGCGGCAAATCAGATACGTCCATATGGTCAGGGCACCAGAGGATTTAGTGGCACTGGTCGGCTGAGATAATGTCATTAGTGTCCGGGATTCTCTGAGTAGTCCTCAGCGAGTCTTAAGCAAAACTCGCACCAGATGCACCGGACTTGCCGATAGAAATGGCCACGGCTTACTGGTGGCATGTAAGTGTTGGACGTGGTCCTGGTGAAAACTGTACCCCATGTACGGGTGGGACGTAATGGCTGTGTTCAAGAATCCTATGACCAAATTAAGGCCTTTTTTTTTTGTGTTGGTTGCACTGGGACGTTTAAAGGGATTTTCTATAGATCTCCGCACTGCGTGTAAAAAGTTGTTATTTTGTACCAGCTCTAAGCACACATTATATCAGAGGCGTAGCTAAGGGGGGCAGAGGGGGGGATAGAAGTCCCTGGGCGCCAGACTAGTTAGGGGCGCCAAAATGTACTTTGTTATTATATTATTGATGAAAATAACTCTTTAAATGAATCTTGTCCCCCCGGCGCTGAACACTCTAGCTACGCCTCTGATTTTTATCGATTGTACTTTGGCTGGATTAAAGAGAATTATACAATTTTTTTAATAAATATTTTACTGAACCAGATATAACAGATCTGATGTTGGAAACAAAATATAAAAGTAAGGATGAGTCGTCCATCTGGTGTAGAGATTAGTGACCAGGATTTACTTAGTAAAGCAGGAGATTATAGGTGATATGTGATGTATTCGATTGGAATTATTGAAATATAATGCCTTAATATTATATACATTCACAAAATAAAGCCGATTAAGTGAATATTTAGTGAAACTATTAGAGTACAGTGAATTGATGTATTTGTATTTGGGGCCTTAAAATCAATTATATTTATAATATATCATGATGATATTATATCATGCAACAAGCATATTTAAAAAATATATATTTAATGAAATAAAATGTCATTTTTCTACGTGATCTAGTGCTAAGCGATAACTCTAAAAGGATCCTGGTGATAGGTTGAATGCAAACTCTTTTGAAGGTGCTAAAGGGAAACTAGAGGAAATGTTGGCGATTCTCAGTAATAATTGTCTTTAATTGTCGACTTATCTTTTTGTGTTGGCTTGTCTCCAATGTTTTGATGACATTACCTGTTGTGTGTGAAGGGCTCATACATTCGCCCATAATGTGATTTGGGGGCAGGATAAAGTAATCCAGGTCCAGGTATTGATCAAAACGAGACTTAAGCCTTCAGTCTGCCCGTCTGGCCACTATTGACCAAGACGATTTGATGCCTGAAAGAAATGAAACCTCGAGCAAAAAAAAACCAAAAAAAAAAACCTTGTCTGTGAGGACTGTTAATGCGAAGATGGGATGAGGGACTGGGAGTAGGGGTGAGTTTAACACAGGAATAATACTTGTCTTAATCCTTGCCTTAATCCTGATCTTAAACTGGTGGGCGATCGCCCTAGCTCGCCTGGCAGAATCGCTGGCAGAATCGCTGGCAGAATGACAGGCAGAACCGCTGGCAGAACCGCTGGCAGAACCGCTGGCAGAATCGCTGGCAGAATCGCTGGCAGAACCGCTGGCAGAACCGCTGGCAGAATCGCTGGCAGAATCGCTGGCAGAATCGCTGGCAGAATCGCTGGCAGAATCGCTGGCAGAACCGCTGGCAGAACCGCTGGCAGAATCGCTGGCAGAATCGCTGGCAGAATCGCTGGTAGAATCGCTGGCAGAATCGCTGGCAGATTATCAACAAAACATAAAAAATGACGGCTAAATAAAAAAAAAAAAAATAAAATAAAAGAAAGAATGTGAGATGAAGAAATCATGGTGGACTCTGATTAGATCTGATTTGTGAGTCTGGGTCTGGAATTCTAATGAGTGAGATATCGGTCTCGGTCTCTGGGATCGTCTCAGCCAATTTAAGATAATTGCGGGATCGATTCTATGTTAGCAATGATTAATAAGGTCACGTGGGTTCGCATTCATTATTAGTATACTGTGTTCAATTGACCACCCATTTGCTGTTTGACCCCATGGTTAGTATTAGCACTATGCAGACAATATCTTTCTCCCCAAATTCTTTTTGTCGTAACTTCTGATTATTATCAGACTATATATTTTTTCCTCCAGAAAATGCGTGCATTGAAAATATTAATTTTATTTTTGAGTAAGCGCAGTCTTACACTTACAGAACTGGTCAACATAAAAAAAATGTTGTAACTATGAAGTATGGATTGCTTAATTTTTAAAAACCTTGACCTCGGATATGTAAGGAGAGTTGGATAAAGTCACGTCATAATGAGACATAGAATTGAGCGTTTAATGACATGATTTGGGGAAACAGAACAGTCTAGGTAGGCAACACATATTAACTGCCAATGTCACACATTAACTGCCAATGTCACACATTAACTGCCAATGTCACACATTAACTGCCAATGTCACACATTAACTGCCAATGTCACACATTAACTGCCAATGTCACACATTAACTGCCAATGTCACACATTAACTGCCAATGTCACACATTAACTGCCAATGTCACACATTAACTGCCAATGTCACACATTAACTGCCAATGTCACACATTAACTGCCAATGTCACACATTAACTGCCAATGTCACACATTAACTGCCAATGTCACACATTAACTGCCAATGTCACACATTAACTGCCAATGTCACACATTAACTGCCAATGTTACAAATTACCTGCCAATGTCACACATCAACTGCCAATATCAACGTATAAATAAAGTATAATTGTTACATTGCAATTTTTATTTATAATAAATTTGTGGTCATATAATTATGAAATTACGCACACAAGTGCGTAAAAAAATTAGCAATTGATTGATTGATTGATTTAAATGTGATCTAAAAATTAATCAAATTAAGGAGAGAAATAAAAAAAATAATTCCAACGCTGTAAGTCTACATTGCTTTCTCAAACAGCACAGGTCCTGTATAGATACTCGCATCTTCAGGATAGGGCTTAGCCGGATACTGACCCAGATACCAAGAAATGCCGAGTACTAGCACACCTGGCACATACCCGGACCCGGAGAAAAAAAACGAAACCGAGCCCGGGTGTTTAAAAAAAGAAGTTATATTCTCATTGTATACGTGTTTTATGTTTGTCTTAGCCAGATGCATATCTTTGGCTGCCATGGCACGTTATGCACTGACATTTCATTTCCCAGGATCATTTCAAGGCCTGGATGGTATCAAGGCTTGGATGGTATCAAGGTTTTGATGTATGAAGGCTTGGATATATCAAGGCTTGGATGGTATCAAGACTAGGGGGAACAACGCTTGGATGGTATAAAGGCCTGGATCATATCAAGGCCCGGATGGTTTGAAGGCTTAGATGGTATCAAGGCTGGGATGGTTAAGGCTTGGATGGTATCAAGGCCTGGATCTTTTTAAGGCTAGGGGGTATCAAGGCTTGGATGGTATATAGGCCTGGATTGTATCAAGGCCCAGATGGTATCAAGGCGTGGATGGTATCAAGGCTAGGATAGTATCAAGGCTGGGATGGTTAAGGCTTTGATGGTATCTAGGCTACGATGGTGTCAATGCCTGGGTGGTATCAAGGCAATGATGGTACCAAGTCCTGGATGGTATCAAGACTACGATGGTATCAAGGCCTGTGTGGTATCAAAGCTTGGATGGTATCAAAGCTTGGATGGTATCAAGGCTTGGATGGTATCGCATTGGCAATGGTGTTAATATACATTTTTTTTTGACAGTGAGTTGACTGGTTCCTTATTGTTTCTTCGCTCTGGCGACACTACAGCTACATAAAATATATATTTAAAAAAAAAACAACTGTTTTCATTTAGTAGATGGACAGAAGCTACTTCAATGTAACTATTTTGACAGTCAATTTTCATTTTAAAATAATGTCATTGTGCATGACTTATTTTTTTCCATCGATTTACTTTTTTCATTTTTTTTTTTCATGTGTGCCTAAACTTAAAAGTTGTCAGCTTCCTCACCAAGCTATAATAGGGTGTGTGAATTGATCAAAAAATGTTCTAGCGATTGAATTAGAGAGCCCCCATCTAAAGAAAACCCATACCCCTTTATAGCCTTCACTTCTGCTTCGCTCCACCCCTTTTGAAAAGTTCAGTAGCGCCCTTTTATCCACCAGACAACTTCCAACCCGCCCCCACTTCTCAACGCCTGATTCTTCCTTTCAAGGAATCGTTGTGGGTTTTTGCGTCACCACAACATTGGTTGATGTTACAAAGGGGTCAAGTCGTAAAACTTTGAGAACCACTAGGATAGGATGGTATGATTAAGCTATTAATGTTTACACGCCTTCAAATTGATGCCTTCGCTACTGGTTCTATACATGGCTACTGGCTCTGTACACGGCTACTGGTTCTATACAAGGATACTGGTCCTATACATGGCCACTGATCCTATTCATTTTTTTTCTTTATTGTTCGTGGGCGTGGAAAAAAGATTTGTTGCATAATAAATAGAAGAGACCCCATTCTTAAAACGTAATTATTTTACAAACGCAAATATCTGAAATAGATACTTCTTTAAAAACAATCAACATTTTTTATTTAATACTTTCTACACATACATTTATATGGTATGAAAAACACGGGTTGTCAATGAATGTCCCTTTGACGCAATATATCAACATGCAATCAACTTACCGAAGTAAAAAAACAAAAAATAGATTTTACATGTTGTTTGTCTGCGTTGATATGAATTGTAAAGTTATTACTACTGATTCGCCCACACATACACAAGCAATACTTCGCTGCTGCAGGTAGATAAAGCAATATTCCTTCTGTTATTAGTCATACCCAGGTACCAATGAGTAATATCTTTTACTTTGCTGAAAACGCCAAAACTGTTTATTTATTTATTTCATTTTTTAAATTTTGTTTGCTATTTTTTTATAATCTCTAAAACAGATTATTAAAGTTCATTTACATTCTACATTGTAAACACCATTGTACACTATTTCAAACTAGAATAAACGACCCGTTGTTATCGGGATAGTAATGGTAGGTCCTTTGCGATAATTTCTAAATGATATTGCAAAAACTCATCCCAATTCATAACTTTTAAAATTTATTGAAATGTACGTTCCTATTATCATTAAGTTTTGAAAAGTGTTTATCTGCTATATATGATACGCGTACCCTACACCCTTTCACGCTCCTAAACTACTTTTCCACCTCTAAACATGACCTTAAATTACCCAGTCTAAATTATCAACAATGATATCACTTTTGTCACTAAAGAAGTTAATTGAGGGACAATTACTACGCTAGAGAAATACTTTAGATTTAGCCCTTTTCGTGCCCTTGAATTAAAACTTTTTTCTCTCAAAATTAAAAAAAACAAACTAATCTAAAATTTACAACAAAAACTCTATATATAATATAAATATATAAATTGTATTACAGAAACTCGATATATATTGATATCTTCATCAAAAATTTAAATATGTTTTTGCCTTTTTTTAAAATTATGCACTATCAGAAAATCGTAAAACAAAGAATTCTTTTATCTAAGAAGAGTGTCGCAACTGTTTTTTCACGCCTGTATCAGATTTGACTGTCTTAAAAAAAAATTAAATTGTTAATCTCATAAAAAATACACTCCTATTTAGTTTTGGCAAAGTAACAACAACAATATATATATTTTTTTTTTTAAAAAGAAAATATTAACCCATCTTCATTTGTCAAAATTTAATTTTCAAGTGTGTAAAAGTGGGTTTTGATATTCACGGATATACTTATATAAACGTACCCAAGATTTGTTAACGCCATTGATTTTCTTAATTGGTTAACATATGTTTATTTGTAAAAAGAGAATTTAACATCTCTTTTTTCACAAATGTAATACCATAGGATTTAACTATATTGTCATCCACGTAAAAATGTACACATCTTATTTCCTACCTCCGATCTGTATTTACACAAGAAGGTTAATTATTTATCAAATTCAATCCTCATTTTTGAGACATATCTTGTGCTGCCTGGGGAAAAGTGATCCCCCCCCCACCCCACCAGATTTAGATAAATTTAGAAAATCTTCCACCGGATTGTAGTCCCTTCCATACCTAAACTAACATATTTTGCACTTCATATGGTTCGTTCTTATTTGTAAGAGATAAAAGTGGATTAGTCAATGCTATTTGGCTATGGAGTTACGCTGCACTGATTGACTTAAACCGCATTTACTTATTAGAATTGTATTTAAAGGTTAGTTTTTATCACCTTATAAGTTTAATAAAAGTATATTTTTGGAATAAAAAAGGCAAAACTTTGTAAATGTAAAAATATACAAATAAAAAATGTGTGTGTGTTTTATTAACAATTTAAAAAGCAATCAATTGTATTTATTAATTTTATTTTTAAGAAGGGAAAATACATAATTAGTTTTGTCAAGCGTGGTTATTAAATTTAAAGAAACCCAAGAGTTTTCGCGAAATAGGCTATTCGCGCTATGACGTCATTATTATTATTGTGATTATTTAGAACAAATTAATTTTAATTTTATTTCGCAATATTAACAACGCAATAAAAGACGCACTAAAAACGACTGATGTTTGGGTTTTCCCGATAAATAAGATTACTGTGTAATTCTTTGTTCATGATTTTTTAATTTTTTATATTTTTTTTCATAACTTTCAAACACATATAAAAAGCTTAAAATAGTTCCTTAGGTGATACTTTAAATATATTTGTAATTTATAATAATATGACTTTAACTTTTAATAAAAATAAAAGCGGATTTAAAATATTTTTTTTGCGCATTTTAATTTATTCGATTTCCGTAAAATAATAGAAAATAACTATGATTGTTTTTAGGAATCCGAACGTACTTAAATCGTATAGGCTCTTTGGCGTTATATCACTGTAGTTCATTCTGATATATATATATATGTCTTACGTTTAAATCAAACTTCCGTTACAAACAAACTATCTTTATAGATGAACTGTCGTTATAGACAAACTGTCTTTATAGACAAACTGTCGTTTTAGACAAACTGTCGTTATAGAGGAAGTGTCGTTATAGACAAACTGTCTTTATAGACGAACTGTCGTTATTGACAAACCGTCGTTATAGACAAACTGTCGTTATAGAGGAAGTATCGTTATAGACAAACTGTCGTTATAGAAAATCTGTCGTTATAGAAAAACTGTCGTTATAGATAAAATTTCGTTATAGACGAACTGTCGTTATAGATAAACTGTCGTTATAGAGAAACTGTCATTATAGACAAACTGTCATTATAGACCGTTTTTCGCTTTAAACAACTGTCACATAGAGAAACTTTCGTTATAGAAAAACTTTCATTTAGACAAAATGTCATCTTGACTATGAATAAATGTTGACACCATCACGCAGCCTAGCGTGACAATGCTCACCTCCCTCGACAGACAACCAGATTTGGTCCTATCACATTTGTAAGAAATCCAGAAACGTCTGATCATCCCAACAAAATGTCTTTGCAATATCTGATAATTTGATCCGTTCCTTAGAGGCTGGACATGTCCATATATTATAGATGCGTTATTCTTAGATTACAAATGTCCCCTGTAGTTCGTTAGCTTAATTTCTTTACAAATGTCCCGTGTGGCCCGTTAGCTTATTTCTTTACAAATGTCCCCTGAGGTCCGTTAGCTTATTTCTTTACAAATATCCCCCGTGTTCCGTTAGCTTATTTCTTTACAAATTTCCCTTGTGTTCCGTTAGCTTATTTCTTTATAAATTTCCCCGTGGTCCGTTAACTTATTTCTTTACAAATGTCCCTTGTGGTCCGTTAGCTTATTTCTTTATTAATGTTCCCTGTGTTCCGTTAGCTTATTTCTTTACAAATGTCCCTTGTGGTCCGTTAGCTTATTTCTTTATTATCGTTCCCTGTGTTCCGTTAGCTTATTTCTTTACAAATGTACCTTGTGGTCCGTTAGCTTATTTCTTTATACAAACCTCTGATAAAAGTTATGGACACCGTGTTCAATCTAAACGAGTTTCTCTACATACTACATACTACATACTACATACTACATACTACTATACACGTTGACGTTTAAGTATCGTATTTCTGGACATATAATGACATATTAAATATAAGTCCTCACTTATTCCCATCATCCAATGGGGCCATGCTTGTGCCGACCATGCTTGTGCCGACCATGCTTGTGCCGACCATGCGTGTTCCGACCATGCATGTGCTGACCATGCTTGTGCCGACCATGCTTGTGCCGACCATGCTTGTGTCGACCACTGAGTCTGCAGTGTAAAATGTCCAGGCTGCGCCTGATTAAACTGTGCAGTACAGAGGAGGACCTTCATTCAACATTGAACAATAACTCGCTCACAAACTTGAATTACGGTAGACGTGTGTCGTGGTCTCAATGCAAAAAGAAACCTGCTCATTAAGGAGTCGTTCACGCTCAGGGGGTTGGGGGGTTGGGGGGGGGAGGGGGGTTCGAGAATTTGTAACACTTTGACACAGGGGGAGGGGTGTATACAAAACATCACGTTTTTTTTTTTTTTTTATAATCTGAAATTTTCTAATTTTTAAAAAAAAAATCTTTTTTTAATTAATTTTAAAAAAATTAATTTGATTAATATAGATACAAAAAAAGCAACAAAAATAAACGTGATCACGTCACACCACTACTTCATTGGCTCCCTGTACAAGCACGGATTGACTACAAACTCTCTGTTCTCTGCCNTTAAAGAAAAAAATAAAATCTTACTTTAGTTATGAAAATTTTGTATATGTTTTGATTTTTTTTTAGGTGTGACGTGACACGGGAGGGGGGGTGGGGTTAAGAATTTGTGACACTTCGTGGCAGGGGAAAAAAAAGGGGGGGGGGTGGTCTAAAAAGTTCATTTTTAGCTTGACGTCATTTACGACTGACCCCTCATCTGTAACACCGGGAAGCCTGTTTCAGGACATGGATTTTTTAAACGCCAACCGTCTGCTTTATAAAGAGGAAACAAACACAAAAATTTTGAAGTATTTTTCTTTTATTATTTAAATAAAAAGACATTCATCTGCTATACAAAACACCACCAAAAATACTGGGAGACTGATAAGTAAATTTGGGAGTGCCTTTTTTTCTCTTTATTGGCATTCCATCATCACGGTATCAAGACGCGCCCTTACTGGCAACATTCATCTGTATGACGGCAACATACATTCATGTGATGCCAACATACAGCCACGTGATGGCAACATACAGCCACGTGATGGCAACATACAGCCACGTGATGGCAACATACAGCCTTAACGAAGATACAAGTCCCTTAAATTAAAGGCAGGAAGTTGGGTAACTTCTAGGTAACATAAGATCGAAGCTGTAAACATGACACGCAGGAAATGGCAAAGGTAAATACGGGACGCCGGAATTCGAGCACAATCTGCATGGCGATGGTTCGACATTGCTCAAGTGGTCACAAGATGGTGCTAACATTCAAGCAGAACATTTTGCTAGAGTTGCGTGCTCTTTGAGCAATGCCATGCACCCGCCCATCGCACTCGACTTTGATCTTAGAAAAGAACCATAAGCACGAGCGTTGATTAGTTGAGAGAGAACAGAGTAAAGGCCCCTGGGACCCCCGGATAAAACAGACACGATTTTGTCTATCCAGACTGTTAACGCATCGGGCCTCGCTGTGAGAGATTTATGTCGGACTCGTGCACCGGTCTTTCATGTTTACACCAAGCTCGTGAGGGCAAGCGATGACGTCGATAGGTTATGAAACAGACGATAAAAATATAACCATAACAACTGGCTAAGAAAATATATGTTTTATAAACACTTGCTTGCGACCGACCATAGAAAATGAAATCAATATTCGGTTAAGTTGAAATCAGCATTCGGTTAAGTTGAAATCAGCATTGTGTTAAGTTGAAATCAGCATTCCGTTAAGTTGAAATCAGCATTCCGTTAAGTTGAAATCAGCATTCCGTTAAGTTGAAATCAGCATAATGTTAAGTTGAAATCAGCATTCTGTTAAGTTGAAATCAGCATTCAGTTAAGTTGAAATCAGTGTTCGGTTAAGTTGAAATCAGTGTTCGGTTAAGTTGAAATCAGTGTTCGGTTAAGTTGAAATCAGCATTTGGTTAAGTTGAAATCAGCATTCCGTTAAGTTGAAATCAGTGTTCGGTTAAGTTGAAATCAGCATTCGATTAAGTTGAAATCAGCATTGTGTTAAGTTGAAATCAGCATTCCGTTCAGTTGAAATCAGGATTCCGTTAAGTTGAAATCAGGATTCCGTTAAGTTGAAATCAGTGTTCGTTTAAGTTGAAATCAGCATTATGTTAAGTTTAAATCAGTGTTCGGTTAAGTTGAAATCAGTGTTCGGTTAAGTTGAAATCAGCATTCCGTTAAGTTGAAATCAGTGTTCGGTTAAGTTGAAATCAGCATTCGTTTAAGTTGAAATCAGCATTCGGTTAAGTTGAAATCAGCATTATGTTAAGTTGAAATCAGCATTCGGTTAAGTTGAAATCAGTGTTCAGTTAAGTTGAAATCAGTGTTTGGTTAAGTTGAAATAGGTAATCGGTTAAGTTGAAATCAGCATTCGGTTAAGTTGAAATCAGCATTTGGTTAAGTTGATATCAGCATTTGGTTAAGTTGAAATCAGCATTTGGTTAAGTTGAAATCAGCATTTGGTTAAGTTGAAATCAGTATTCGGTTAAGTTGAAATCAGCATTCGGTTAAGTTGAAATCAGCATTATGTTAAGTTGAAATCAGCATTCCGTTAAGTTGAAATCAGCATTCGGTTTTTTAAGTTGAAATCAGTGTTCGGTTAAGTTGAAATCAGTATTCAATTAAGTTTAAATCAGCATTTGGTTAAGTTTAAATCAGCATTCGGTTAAGTTGAAATCAATATTATGTTAAGTTGAAATTAGCATTCCGTTAAGTTTAAATCAGCATTCAGTTAAGTTGAAATCAGTAATCAGTTAAGTTGAAATCAGTATTCGGTTAAGTTTAAGTCACTGTTTGGTTAAGTTGAAATCAGTATTCGGTTAAGTTGAAATCAGCATTATGTTAAGTTGAAATCAGCATTCCGTTAAGTTGAAATCAGTGTTCGGTTAAGTTGAAATCAGTGTTCGGTTAAGGTGAAATCAGTATTCGGTTAAGTTGAAATCAGCATGTTGTTAAGTTGAAATCAGCATTATGTTAAGTTGAAATCAGCATTCCGTTAAGTTGAAATCAGCATTCGGTTAAGTTGAAATCAGTGTTCGGTTAAGTTGAAATCAGCATTCGGTTAAGTTTAAATAAGCATTTGGTTAAGTTGAAATCAGTATTCGGTTAAGTTCAAATCAGTAATCAGTTAAGTTGAAATCAGCATTCGGTTAAGTTGAAATCAGCATTTGGTTAAGTTGATATCAGCATTTGGTTAAGTTGAAATCAGCATTTGGTTAAGTTGAAATCAGCATTCGTTTAAGTTGAAATCAGCATTTGGTTAAGTTGAAATCAGCATTTGGTTGAGTTAAATCAGTATTCGGTTACGTTCCACATAAAGTCCCATCTCTGGTCAGTGTACACCGTAAAGCGAGAATGTCCAGCTGTTTTTAAGGTAATTTTATTTCAAAATGTTACTGTAGAAAAGTGTTTAGTGTATTGATAGCTCTTGCCACGCGGCACACGAAGCGGTCATCTGGCATTGTTTAGGCAAATGTAAACATACTCCTAAATCATGCCAAATTATAATCAAGCTAGGATGCCGAGGAATTGTTACATTAGTTAGGAATTTCTACCCACATGTTTAACTGTAAGACTACGAATCCATTATTAAACAATATGGTTCTTAATACCGAAAAGAAGAATTGTAAAACACGTTGATTTGATTTTATGCTGATCGTATCTCGACTGTCCACTGTCCAGTGGTCGGCAAACTCATCAGTCAAAAGAGCCAAAAAATCAGAAATAAGGACGATTAAAAAATTTATGAGAGCCAAATTTCTCGTCAAGGACCTGTCAAGAACCTGTCAAGAACCTGTCAAGAACCATGTCTTTCGGAGTCAAACCCGATTTGAGCCGCACTCAGGCCGCTAAAGAGCCGCATGCGGCTCGCGAGCCACGATTTTCCTACCACTGATCTATTCAAAATAGGCAAACCATTGACATGTCAGTTTTAATTTTCTCTCATCATATAAGCTGCATGGTCTCTAGTTCATTGACAGCTCCACGTTTCCCTTTCTCTCCCCATGTTGAATAAGGAAACTAGTAGGAAGAATGCGTTCGCACTGTTTTAAGGGGGATGTTTAGAGCACGAAATCGAGAAAATATGAAGGGAAAAGACGGATAACGGATGAATCGGCTAGAAGCCTTCTCCAGGGAGCAACAACAAGAACGAACAAAACAAAAAAAGAAAGAGAGAGAGAGACAGAGACAGAGAAAGAAAGAGAGAGAGTGAGAGAGAAAAAAAGAGACAGAGAGAGGGAGAGCGTGAGAGAGAGATAAAGAAAGAGAGAGAGACGGAGAGAGGGAAAGAAAGAGAGAGAGACAGAGAAAGAGAGAGACAGAGAAAGAAAGAGAAAGAGAGACAGAGAGAGAAGGAAAGAGAGAGAGAGAGAGAAAGAAAGAGAGAGAAAGAAAGATACTGAGAGAGAGACAGAGAAGGGAAAGAAAGAGAGACAGACAGAGAGGGAGAAAGAGAGAGATAGAGAGAGAAAAGAGAGAGAGACAGAGTAAGAAAGAAAGAGAGAGATAGAGAGGGAAAGAGAGATAGAGAGAGAGAGCGACAGAGAGAGAGATAAAAGCGAGAGAGACAGAGAGTGAGAAAGAAAGATAGAGAGAGACACAGAGGGAGAGAAAGAAAGATAGAGAGAGACACAGAGGGAGAGAAAGAAAGACAGAGAGAGAGAGAAAGAAAGAGAGATAGAGAGAGAGTGAGAGAGAGAGAGAGATAAATAGACAAGGAGCTGAGAAGAAGTTTATTTCCCAATCAATATGTTAGAAGTTCTTGGTCATATTGCGTAGGAGACTGTTGCCTCCATTGCGCTCCCAATATCCGTTCTTGTCTTCAATATAATCGATTACAGTTGTACAGCGATGCCGCCTTGCCGATATTTACATTGCGTAATGCAAGGAATATTCTCAACCATTTGTTGTGATGAAAGGTTATTAAAGGAATAAATTGTGCATAATTTATTACGTTTCAATTTTGTTCTGTCCGCGATGTCATGAAAACACTTGCAGCGTGAATATGATCTGATATCCATGGCATGTATTATTACTGATTACATGCAACGTGGATATAATCTGATATCCATGGCATGTATTATTACTGATTACATGCAACGTGAATATAATCTGATATCGTGGCATGTATTATTACTGATTACTGCGGCATTTGGGTACAACACCTACGTGTGTGATTTTTCTATGACAGTGAATGCTACACATTCTGGCAGGCAAAGTCCTTAGAATCAATCCCTATATAAGAACGCTTTATGACAGGCCTGCAAAACTCAAAATGTACGGCGAGCCGTAATACTTCATGAAAAATTTGTGCGGACCAAAAGAAAACAAGACAGGGGGGAAAGCTATTAATAAAATAATAAGAATAAAGAATATTTCGATCTTTCGAGGACCGCAAAGTGGGTGCTGGCGGGCCGAATGCTGTGCAGGCCCGCTTTATGCCCATCCCGTGTCTTGCAAGTCGATGGTATTATTTCCTGGAGCCGCACGCAAAAGTTCACGCACGACCTTTAGGGCCCCACGGAGCACAAGTTGGGAACTGGTGTTATGTGGTATAAGTGTATGATTTTGGGGTAAATAATCGAGAATAATTTTTAGGTATCTTTGGGTGTAATATTTGAGTGTAATATTGTTTATGATATATGTGAAAGAAATATGTGTACGGATATTTGTGTATGCCTTTGGTGAATTATATTTCTGTTTAACATATATTTGTGTATGTTTGTGAATGATATTTCTATTTAACATAATGGTGGATATTTTTAATGATATTTCTGTATAACATAATAATATATTTGTGAATATATCGTTAATGATATGTCTGTAGAACATATATTTGTGAATGCTATTTGTTTAGATTATTTTGACGCGCATACGGCATTTTTTTTATTATACAAATGGAATATTTGTGTATAATACTTGTGTAAGATTTATCATTATGATATTTGTGTAAGATACCTGGTCATGATATTTGTGTGTGATATCGGATCAATTTATTTATGTTTTATATTGATCTACTGTCGGTAGATGGGATGACCAGAAAGCTTTATACCTGGCTGCGACAGGGCAATGATGCTAGTGTTTAGCCTGAGGGATTGCTAGATCCTTGCCCTACAAATGTTGGTGTTTTACAGGTTCTCTTGATTTTCTAGAGGTTCTCAAAATCCTGTTACCATACGAATAAATCAAAATGTTTTCATTTTTAAATATTCAAAAGGTAACTAAATTATTATTATTATTTAAATCTCTTTATAGAAACATTCTTTTTTTTTTTTTTTCAATATTGAAATAGACTGACAATAAAATTTAAGATGAGTTTTTGGTAATGGTATGGAATGAGCGATACAAAAAATAGTAAATGTTTTATCTGAATGGTTACTTTTCAATATTATTACAAAGCCTTAAGACTGAACAAGCAAATGTAGAACTTTGTTCCTACAACTTATAATCTTAATTTAATAAATACATTTTTACGTAGGATGCTGAGCGTCTTCTATCACAAGTATTTGCGAGATCACGCATTTTAAATGGGTTTAGGTTAAAAACGTGGATTTTGATTTATCCAAAATATAAAAGACAAAAATCTACTTAGTTGTAAGCAGGTTTAAGGTTGCAGGAGGACACACACATGCATCTATTTGTTTCATCGCCGTTTCAAAATTTGATCATAGCAAATACACCAAGGTTTGAGAACCACGAACGCGTAGCATTCTCCTGGTGAATGGGTGGGTTGGGGGGGGGTGGAATGGAGGAAGGTCACAGAATAGATCATATGGCGCTTTAGATGTGAACAGACGATGATTGGTGGATGCTATCAAAAAGTGTCGGAGCCAGAGTTAGAGAGGAGTGAGCGGGACAAGAGTTAGAGTGAGGGAAACAGATCTGCAGAGAGGGAACCAGAGTCAGATATATGGAACCAGAGCTAGAGCTAGGAACCAGAGTTAAAGAGCAGGAAACCGGGTAAGAGAAAAGCACCGAATTTATAGGAATGAGGGGAACAGAGTTTTAAAGAGACATTGGGGGAACACTAGGTAGAGAGAGGAGACCAGTGTGAGAGATAGGGAACAAGAGTTCCATTGGGAGCGAGGGAACCAGCGTTAGAGATATGGAACTAGACTTAGAACGAGAAACCAGAGTTAAAGAGAAGGAAACCGAGTAAGAGAAAGGAACACGATTTAAAGGGATGAAGGGACCAGAGTTATAAAGAGACATTGAGGGAACCATAATTGGAGAGAGAGTGAGCCTAAGTTTGAGAGAGGGCGTGATGGAACCAAAGAATTGGAAAGAGTGAACCACAGCTCAGAATTAAGGAATAAGAGTTAGAGAGAGGGAAATAGAGTTAGGGTGAGGTTGGGGTGAGTACACCAGAGAGAAGGAACACACTAAAGATTGTCGTCAGGGTCTATTATATTGGAAGAAACTGTGTGTATTTGAGGGAGGGGGGGTCTCGGGGGGGGGAGGATTAACAGTTATATTTTCAATTATCAAAGACAGAATTTATAAGCAGACGTAAGCCTGACCTCGATGCAAAAAAAAAATAAAATAAAGTGGGGGGGGGGACGTAGCTAGGGTAGAGAATTTTCCCTCCCACAGTGATATGAAAACAGTTGGCCGAAACCGAACATTCCCCCAACCCCCCAATCTCCCCATAGATAGAAAAGAGTACCACCCGAGGCGGACTACCCCCCCCCCCTTTTCCCTCGCCACTGTAAGGATGAGCTAATATTAATCACTTATAATTATTTAAGACATGAAAGTACAGGAAAAAAAAAACACGGGAATTTCACGCTTTTATGCCCCTCCCCACACACTGACGCACACACTGACATACACACTGACACACACATCCACACACAGACACACACCGACACATAGAAACACACAGACACACATGACACTGATAAACGCAGACATACACATACCCATAAAGACACATATAAACACACACTGACACACACAGACACATGCAATTTCAAAACAAAGAAATACACAATTGATAAACATTAATTATTTAGCTTAGTTTAGCTAAATCCGAATATTGCATCATGAAAAAATATTTACTTTATCTTTTTTTTTTTCTTCTAATCATTACAATTCATTTCAGTTTTTGTTACAGTCTCCAATTAGTCATCCTAGTAATGTGTCTGTGGTTTTTTTTTTTTAGGGTTTTTTGTCTGTTCATGGTCATGTCTATACTACCGGTACATGAAAACACTAATTTTGTTATGTTCCTATTGTTACGTACTGCTATCTATGCGGAGAAATTAAACTCTTATTTAATAAGATGGCTCGTTCTTAAACAGAACACAACTAATGACGATACCATAAATTAAGTACAATTAAAAATAATACGACACACAAACCAGGGCTAATTACAATTAATAAGTTTTATTAAGTTAATAATAAAGTACAAAAGTCAAAAAGAAATATAATTTAATATCATTAACTTACACAGAACTCTTTTGCTTGTATCTGTACACAGTTGATGATAATACAATGTGCCAAAAAAGGTAGAACGATGAATAGGAATTCACACATATAAGTAAACAAAACTCAAGCAAGAATAATACACTCTAAAAATAACTCTCGCCTATCGTCCCGTAAAGTAAAAATATCTCGTGATAAATGTTCCCTCATAAATCGATCGCGTCCCTTTTTATAGTCTGCTCTACTGATGCATCTGGATCCGCCTTACGCATTGTTTACTTTCCAGTTTACTCCAGATTCTTCTGCAAAATTCTAATAGAAAAGCTATTAATTTTATTTAGGTCAAGAGATTATTTTTAGCTAGCCACACCTTAAGTGCGGTTTCGAGCTTGCTAGAGTTCATGACGTAAACACGTCGTCTACATAGCAATATACTTTCAAAAGTTACAAAAATCTAGTTTACGCGGTTCAAATTTTGTATGAGGTAATATCTTATTCGTACTTTTCTTGATATAACGATCATATATAGTGAAAGTGTTGAAATTCTGTAGAGGTTACTACATGATTTTATTGAAGATGTCGTTTAGAAAACTCAACAGTAACCAGAAGTTTAGTGTTGAGAAGTCACTTAGAAAACTCATTAATAACCAGAAGTTACGTGTTTTAGATGTCATTTAGAAAACTCAACAATAACGAGAAGTATAGCGTTTTAGATGTCATTTAGAAAACTCAACAATAACCAGAAGTTTAGTGTTTTAGATGTCATTTACAAAACTCAACAATAACTAGAAGTAAAGTGTTTTAGATGTTATTTCGAAAACTCAACAATAACCAGAAGTTTATTGTTTTAGATGTCATTTAGAAAACTCAACAATAATTAGAAGTTAAGTGTTTTAGATGTAATTTAGCAAACTCAACAATACCAGAAGTTTAGTGTTTTAGATGTCATTTAGAAAACTCAACAATAACCAGAAATTAAGTGTTTTAGATGTCATTTAGAAAACTCAATAACCAGAAGATTGGCGTTTTAGATTTAATTTAGAAAACTCAACAATAACAAGAAGCTTAGTGTTTTAGATGTCATTTAGAAAACTCAACAATAACCAGAAATTAAGTGTTTTAGATGTCATTTAGAAAACTCAACAATAACCAGAAGTTTAGCGTTTTAAATGCCATTTACAAAACTCAACAATAACCAGAAATTAAGTGTTTTAGATGTCATTTGGAAAACTCAACAATAACCAGAAGTTTAGCGTTTTAAATGTCATTTTGAAAACTCAACAATAACCAGAAGTTTAGTGTTTTAGATGTCATTTAGAAAACTCAACAATAACCAGAAGTTAAGCATTTTAGATGTCATTTAGAAAACTCAACAATAAGCAGAAGTTTAGCGTTTTAGATGTCATTTAGAAAACTCACAATAACCAGAAGTTTAGTGTTTTAGATGTCATTTAGAAAACTCAACAATAACCAGAAATTAAGTGTTTTAGATGTCATTTAGAAAACTCAACAATAACCAGAAGTTTAGCGTTTTAGATGTCATTTAGAAAACTCAACAATAACCAGAAATTAAGTGTTTTAGATGTCATTTGGAAAACTCAACAATAACCAGAAGTTTAGCGTTTTAAATGTCATTTAGAAAACTCAACAATAACCAGAAGTTTAGTGTTTTAGATGTCATTTAGAAAACTCAACAATAACCAGAAGTTAAGCATTTTAGATGTCATTTGGAAAACTCAACAATAACCAGAAGTTAAGTGTTTTAGATGTCATTTAGAAAACTCACAATAACCAGAAGTTTAGTGTTTTAGATGTCATTTATAAAACTCAACAATAACCAGAAATTAAGTGTTTTAGATGTCATTTAGAAAACTCAACAATAACCAGAAGTTAAGCCTTTTAGATTTCATTTAGAAAACTCAACAATAACCAGAAGTTTAGCGTTTTATATGTCATTTACAAAACTCAACAATAACCGGAAGTTTAAAGTTTTAGATGTCATTTATAAAACTCAACAATAACCAGAAATTAAGCCTCTTAGATGTCATTTAGAAAACTCAACAATAACCAGAAGATTGGCGTTTTAGATTTAATTTAGAAAACTCAACAATAACCAGAAGTTTAGCGTTTTAGATGTCATTTAGAAAACTCAACAATAACCAGAAGTTTAGTGTTTTAGATGTCATTTAGAAAACTCAACAATAACCAGAAGTTTAGTGTTTTAGATGTCATTTAGAAAACTCAACAATAACCAGAAGTTTAGCGTTTTAGATGTCATTTAGAAAACTCAACAATAACCAGAAGTTTAGCGTTTTAGATGTCATTTAGAAAACTCAACAATAACCAGAAGTTTAGTGTTTTAGATGTCATTTAGAAAACTCAACAATAACCAGAAATTAAGTGTTTATATGTATATTTAGAAAACACAACAATAACCAGAAGTTTAGCGTTTTAAATGTCATTTAGAAAATTCAACAATAACAAGAAGTTAAGTGTTTTAGATTTAATTTAGAAAACTCAACAATAACCAGAAGTTAAGTGTTTTAGATGTCATTTAGAAAACTCAACAATAACCAGAAGTTAAGCATTTTAGATGTCATTTAGAAAACTCAACAATAACCAGAAGTTTAGCGTTTTAGATGTCATTTAGAAAACTCACAATAACCAGAAGTTTAGTGTTTTAGATGTCATTTAGAAAACTCAACAAAAACCAGAAATTAAGTGTTTTAGATGTCATTTAGAAAACTCAACAATAACCAGAAGTTTAGCGTTTTAGATGTCAATTAGAAAACTCAACAATAACCAGAAGTTTAGTGTTTTAGATGTCATTTAGAAAACTCATAAATAAAAATAAAAATTATAAATGTCAAAGTTCAAATGTCAATACCGGTCGTAGCAGTCTGAAATTGTCTTAGATTTACACAATCTGAGGTTGTCAATACGGGTTATGACAGAATGATGTTGTCTATGCACGTTATGACAGTTGACATTGTCTTAGAGCAGGCCTGCACAACTCAAAATGTAAGGCGGGCCGTAATATACTTTATGAAAAACTTGTGCGGGCCAAAAGAAAACAGGACGTTGGGGGTGGGGGGGGGTAGCTTTTAAGAAAATAATAAAGAATATTTTGTTACTTCGCGGGCCGCAAAGTGGATGCTGGTGGGCAGCATTCGGCCCGCGGGCCTTATGATGTGCAAGCCTGTCTTAGAGTCATATAATCAAGTGTTGTCAATACAGTTTGTGACAGTCTGACGTTTTCAGTATGCATTATGACAGTCTGACATTGTCTTAGAGTAATACAATCAAGTGTTGTCAGTACAGGTTATGATAGTTTAACGTTGTAAATATGCGTCATGGCAGTCTGACATTGTCTTAGAGCTATACAAACAAAGTTCGTCCATTCTTATTACGATGAGTTTCTGTCCAACGAAAACGCATCTCATGCACAGACAAGTCTGATGATTATGTTGATGTATGGCGTCTAGCCAGCAGCAGCAGCAGCAGCAGGCTCCCCCAAATACATCGACAAGCCATTTGATAACCTACTGCCCGTAGCCCATGCCTGGGTGAAATATATTTGAATACAGTGTTGTGATCTCCACCAGCCTAAACAAAGTCGATACGTCTTCGACAAATACAGTTTTCTTCTGGTATGGCTGCTTCCTTTCCGCAACCGGCCCTCACCCCTGCAAAACATGTTTTATATTAATAATAGGACTGAGTGTGTGGGGAAAAAGAAGGGGGGCGGTGAAGCTGTCAAGCAGCAAGCGCCATGGGTGACCGTTGAACTCAGTTAAAAATGTTGATTTTCTCTTCGGATGCGACTATTATACTAATCAATAAAGAGCCACGGGTATGGTGTAGGACTGTCTGTAATGAGGCTAACTTACCGTTATGGTGTAGGAATGTCTGTAATGAGGCTAACTTACGGGTATGGTGTAGGACTGTCTGTAATGAGGCTAACTTACAGGTATGGTGTAGGACTGTCTGTAATGAGGCTAACTTACAGGTATGGTGTAGGACTGTCTGTAATGAGGCTAACTTTTCTTCCCTTTTTTTTTTTTTTTTTTTTTTTTTTTGGTAACACTTAGACTAGGGTGACCAATCGTTAAGTAATGTCGCTTTTTTTCCCGATCGTACCCGGTGTCCCGAAAAAGTCTCTCGGGGCGCCTAAATGTCCCGTTTCTAAAACCAAACACATTTTCACCTATTAGATAAGAAATGGGTTTTAACAATGGCTGAGACAAAAGCCAGATATCCTCAATTTAAATCCAAGACTAGAGAAATTAAATTATTTGAGTTGTATTATGTTGTAAAATATGTATAAATAAATGAGTATTCACTGCAAAATTAGTGTTTTCGTTTATTGCCTCAGAATTAAACTTAAATTAAAAAAGTGAAGATCAATTAAACATATTTCTAGGTCTCAAAATAGTTAAAATGAGCATATTTCAATGAAAATTTTCTGGCGGAGACCCCCGGGCCCCTCTTTAGCTGTATGGCATCCCCCTAAACCCTCCTTGAGTGTGCGCCATTTTTTCTAGTTCATGATTTGATCACCCTAACTTAGACCCACCAGGTATTTTCTTAATATCAGGACCCGGTTAAAAAAATTTTAAGCCCTAGTTCAATATATTTCAGAACTTATGGAAGATTGCCAAATTCAGTTTTTGTGGATGTGTGTTAATTACGAGCCTCTTGTATAAATATTTATTGTTTTTTATAGAAGCGTATATTTGGTTATAAACCAAGTTTTCTAGACCAAGGGAGACAAGACGTAATGGCGTAAGAACGTTAACTCGTGTCTTCTATGCTAAGCAAATATCGGGAATGCTTGAATAAATTTAATTACCTCAAGCTGTCATTTTATGGAAAGCCACAAATATTTATTCGCCACCTCCCGGCGCAGATCAGAGGTTCTCCCCTCATTATGAGGGATACAAATCAAACAAACATTTTTCTTCTTCGTGTTAAAAATTTAAAAAAAAGTTAACCTTGATTTCCTGTTTAATGTCTCTTAAGATTTCTCCCAAGCTGATATCTTAGATGGCCGGCCTTTAAGAGTTCATTGTAGTTAATAGTGACATCATTAATATCAGAATGTCAAGACAGAAAAGTGTTTGAGAACTATCACAGCATTCTGTCACACATTTGATTTCGTCCATTTCATTATTTTCTTTTCGTTTTGCTTGGGCTTTTTTTCAATTTTTAATCGTGTTCAAGAGTTTGAAGAAATTAAGCCTTTTGGCAATAAAGGAATGATTACATCACCAAGAGACACAGAATGCAAGACGCGTGCTCTTGTTTCCGTTGAAAATGTTATTTAACTTGATCTGTCTTCATTGTATCTTTACTATCTTGGGCCACAGAAGACGTACACGCCTTGCATATCTCTTTATTTTTCAGCAATTATGCAACTTAAATATTCTCTATAGTCCACAAATCAACTATGTCACCATAACATTTCTCTGTAATCCAAAAATCCGGTAAAACCTATGCAGTGGCGTAGCGAGGGTGTTTGGCGCCCCTAACTAGCTGGCGCCCGGGGAATCTGTCCCCCCTGCCCCCACCACCCTACGCCTCTGAACCTATGACTTCCTTGATAGGCCGAAGATGAACTATAAACCATGATATTTTTTTTCCTGCAAACATGAAACCAGCCAAGAGACTCTACTTTCTCAAATAACTAAGTACTAAGTATAAAACAATGACATTCACTTTAAATCAAAGATCAGCAGAACAAACCAAGACATTCTGTAACCCCCCCAAACAACAACAAAGTGACTCCTGTAAAACATGAACGTTTTTCCAACACCAATCCAGGGGCGTATCGGAATCTCTGTGTGATACACTGCATTTCAGAAGGTCATTCATCACATGCTGCCTCATATCGATCTCGACAGACAATATCGTCGGCGGTTAGGAGAGCAAGTTGTCACCCATCAGACGATATGAAAAAAAAAGTATCAAAATTTACGAGGCAGGATTATTGAAATTAAATCTTCTGCCATATTTGCACAGACTCAGTGCAGGAGTTAGGCTCTGTGCAGGAGTTAAGCGGCAAATGCCCGCACAGTTTATGGTTACACGTGTGACCGAGGCTTATTTCCCCTGGCCGAGCCACGGCGCACAGGAAAAGTCCATTATTCATTAGCGCCCTGACCTAAGTACCTCTGCGGCGTCTCGCGGCGACATCAATACACAATCTCATTAAACTCGTCCTTTCACCAACAGTGTCCGGACGGACAGATGGCCACCCGGCGAGACACATTATTTCCGCTTTCTCGGAGATCTGTTGAGAATAGAATCTAACAGGGAGAGGTAGACGTGTCTTGAGAAGGTGGATACAGTCAAAACGCGGCGGTAAATGATCACTAGTTCAAGTAAATAATCCTTTAATTTCACAATGAGCGGTTTCAACTCATTGAAGTCCTGACCATTTAGAAAGGCCACCTTGTTAAAAAGATTTGTTCGCAAAGATACTAAAATGAAAAATAGAGAAAAGAAAAATATTTAAAAAAAAAAAAAGAAAAAGAAAAATTGAGGCACTATCGCCAGCCTATTTGCGGTGAGGTGTTTGAAAATAAGGTTCTGATTAGAAACTTCAAGTCATTTTTAAAACAAAAATGAAAGGCAGTTTGTATTCAGGTTCTGAAAAACTGCATTTCTTTTCACAACTTTAGCGAATGAGTCATAAAAGTGGACACATGTAGTGTACTTTCGTCGTTCAGCTTCTGATGTTGAGCATTTGATTTTCAACTTTTGATGTTTAGCTCTTCATTTAAAAAAAAAAATTTGATGCTTAAATTCTGATATTTATTTATTTATTTATCTATTTAGGCATTTTTATATAGCGCTTACCGTAAAGCTCTAAGCGCTTTACAATTATTAAAAACATGTAAACTAAGTAAAATAAAAATGAAAAACCAGAGACACTAGGATAGTAACTACTATACTATAGAAACAATGAAAATGGCTATAAACGATTACACTTTGGCACGTTTTGGCCTATACTACAGGATCAACCCGAGACAGAAAATGAGGCAGGGCAAGGAGGGTGCATCACAGGTCATAGGCGGACCTAAACAGATGGGTTTTAAGGGACTTTTTGAAAGTGGATTTTGGCACGTTTTGGCCTATACTACAGGATCAACCCGAGACAGAAAATGAGGCAGGGCAAGGAGGGTGCATCACAGGTCATAGGCGGACCTAAACAGATGGGTTTTAAGGGACTTTTTGAAAGTGGACGAGGTTTCACAATAACGGATGTGGAAGGGGAGCTGGTTCCAGAACGTGGGCGCACGGAAGTAGAAGGAGCGTTCACCGATGGTCTTAGTTTTGGTTCTTGGGATTGAGAGGGTTTTATTGTCAATTGAAGAGCTGCAGTTGTCTTGTGGGGATGTAAGGAGGCAACAGTTCAGAGAAGTAGACAGGAAAGTGAGGGTCAGTGAACGAGTTGAAGCATAGATTGGCAGACTTGTACTTGATGCGAGAGGATATTGGAAGCCAGTGGAGTTGCCGCATGTGTGTTTGAATGTGGTCATGTTTCTTTGATTTAAAAATTAGTCTGCATGCTGAGTTCTGTGCCTTCTGAAGTTTGTCTATGTGGTGTTGAGGAATGCCTGCAAGAAGAGTGTTACAGTAGTCAAATTTTGAAAGAATGAGTGAAGAGACGAGAGTTTTTGTGGCATCAAAGGAGAGGAGGTGTCAAATGGTGCTGATTTTTCTAATTTCGTTGTATGCTGATCTGCATATATTCGTGACATGTTTGTCCATGGAGAGTGTGTCTGTAAGCGTGACTCCAAGGTTTCTGGCAGAGGGAGAGAGTGTGATGTCAGAGTTGCCAATATATATAGAAGAAGGAGCGAATGGAGAGTGGATGAGAAGGATTTCCGTTTTATCATCATTTAGCTTCAGTTTGTTGCATGTCATCCAACGCTTTACGTCATCCACGCACTCCTGTATGCGAATTATTGTGGCATCAAGTTGATCAGGAAAACAAGAGTCACTGATTTGAGTGTCATCAGCAAAGGATTGACTGGAAACTGAGTGGTGACTAATGAGAAATAATAGAGGTTTAGTGTAGAGGATGAAAGGGACCGACCCAAGGACCGATCCTTGAGGAAATCCAATAGACAGGGCTGAAGGTTTGGAAGAGCGGTTGGAAATATAGACTGTTTGAGTTCTGTCAGAAAGATATGATTGAAACCAGTTTAAAGCTGAGCCAGTAAGTCCGAAAGAAAGATGAAGGCGGTCAAGAAGAATCTGGTGGTCAATGGTATCAAATGCAGCAGAGAGTAGACTGTTTGAGTTCTGTCAGAAAGATATGATTGAAACCAGTTTAAAGCTGAGCCAGTAAGTCCGAAAGAAAGATGAAGGCGGTCAAGAAGAATCTGGTGGTCAATGGTATCAAATGCAGCAGAGAGATCTAACAGAGTGAGAATAGACAGTTTGCCATCGTCCATCGCGCAGGAGGTCGCTCATGACTCGGACCAGTGCTGTTTCTGTGCTATGACCAAGTCGGTAGGCGGACTGAGAGGAAGGATAGAGATTGCGAGAGTGAAGATAGTCAGAGAGCTGAGAGAGTATTTAACTTTTGCTGTTGAGTCCTTTATTTTTAAAAAAAATTCTAATGTTTAAAATTTGATGTTAAACCTTTGATTTTTAGCTATTGGTTTTACAAAATTCTGATGTTTAACTTTGGGTGTTTAACTTTCAGGAGACCACGAGAAACGTCTCATCTACGATCTGTTTGAGAAGAACGGCTACAACCCTCTCATCAGGCCAGTGGTCAACACGAACGATACCCTGGACATCCAGTTTAACCTGGCCTTGAGTCAGATCATCAATGTGGTCAGTTGTCCTAATCTGGACTTAGATTTAATTTTCACTGTCCATTTCTGGCTTCATCCATGGGGGTGGAGTTATTTACACAATCAACCGTTTCATTGTTTTGATCACTATAAATAGGTTAATATATTAATGACTTCAATATTTTGACAATTATTAAATTATTTTTTATCAACTTTGCTTTTGTTGATGGCTGGTAAAAATCTTCGGCTAATTGAGCCACTTACCGTCAACCTATCTAGCTGAAAATCGACACACAATCTCGTTGACAACACTTTCTATCAAATTTTTAGCCCCAGCCAACGCCAACCCCCCCCCCCCCCCCCCCCCCCCCCAAAAAAAAAAAAAACAGTTTCTCCTGTTTTCAAGGGGAAGATGACGGAAATATAACGACACTGATTTCACGAAATTAAATTCCCGATAACTACGCTAAATGAGATTTTTTTTTTTTCAATATTGCAAGCGCCTTTGGTGCATAATATTTTTTTTTTTTCCTGAAATAGTTGGTGAAATGAATGTGCCGTGTAAAAGCACGTAAGACCGAGCCTTGGAAAAAAGGGGGGTGGGGAGAGAGAGAGAGAGAGAGAGACAGAGAGACAGAGAGACAGAGAGAGAGACAGAGACAGAGAGAGACAGAGACAGAGAGAGAGAGACAGAGACAGAGAGAGTGAGAGAGAGACAGAGAGAGAGACAGAGAGAGAGATAGAGAGAGAGAGAGACAGACAGAGAGACAGACAGAGAGACAGAGACAGAGAGAGAGAGAGACAGAGAGAGAGACAGAGAGAGAGAGACAGAGAGAGAGAGAGAGCAGAGCAGAGCAGAGCTCTCATTGGAATTCTTATGAAATGCGTTACTTAAATTCATTTGTCCAATTTTAAGCCCCACCCCCAAGTGCTCATTATTACATTTTCTAAGTGATGTATACGGGTTTGTTTAATTCGAGGTTGTTTAATTTTAATTGTTTAATTTTTTGTGTTGAATATTCATAACAATATTTAATATTCTTGAACACACTCGATGTATCGTGGTAAAACCAGACATGACAATTGAGACTGTATCGTATTCACTTTTTCACTTAGAGCCCTATTAAGACATTTAACTTTTTCCTGCAGGATGAAGTCAACCAAGTGATGAAGACGAACGTGTGGTTACAAATTGTAAGTTGATTCAATTATTGTCCCACTCCCGCGCTCACCATGATATACCCCACGCCCACGCTCACCATGACATACTCCAAATGTGGATGATCTAAGTTATTCTGAAACTGTATCTCCATAACAACCGTCGTCACTAGGTCCTTGAGTATCACAGCGCCAATAATTAGAAATAGTGTATAATGTATGCATCTTTTCATCAAATTTAGTCAATGTCTGACCCCTTATCTGAAATAGACTAAATACTTTTTGTAGTAAACATTGTTAAAAAGGAGAAGGCTCATTATATAGTAAACATTGTTAAAAAGGAGAAGGCTCAGAGTATAGTAAACAATGTTATAATAGAGAGAGCACATTGTAGAGTAAACTTTGTTATAATTTAGACGATTAATCAGTCAGAAAAAGAAAATTGGTGGGGAAAGAAACAACCTAGAAATCAGTGAAGCGCCTGGGAAAGCCTCCAAGTTATGAGAAAAAGACATTTGCATTTATTTTTTCTTTAAATTTCAGAACAAATGGAAGAAGAGTAATGAGTTTTCTCTCAGCTAAAGATATTTTTTTATCTTGAATGGATCTGTGTATTTTGTGTTTGATGTTCAGTGTTTGCAGGAAGTGGAGATGGGAATCGAACTGAAACCGAACCGAATACAGCGAACTCAAACTCTCCTGGTGACCGAATCCGAACTCCAACGTCACTGAGTACGAACCAACCCGAACCTACTATCACAAAAAAAAAAATTAGAACTGACACTGCTTTAATAATGTGGCACATCACTTCTCACGTCAGAAATGCTTATAACTAGAGAATCCAATTTGCAAAAAAAAAAAAAAAAAAAAAAAAAAAAAAAAAAAAAAAAAAAAAAAAAAAAAAAAAAAAAAAAAAAAAAAAAAAATTAGACCAAAATGATTTTTTTTTTTAAAAAATACCCCCCACCCATCTCTCACCCACTCTTTCACGCAAAGGCTTCATTTTGTAGTAAAGTGCGACAAATTGAACTACATCATTATATGGCCTACTTTTGTTCATGCAGTGACAGAAACTCGCTAAAAACAAACAAAATTAGATACCTGGAGGCACCTATTTATGTATCCATCAAACACATTGTTTACAGTTGACAACACCTGGATGATGCGAGATATACGAGGGGTGGAGAGGGTGACAAAACGCCGCTGTAGTGCGGTGATCCAACAAGCAGTGGCGTAGCTAACCCTAGCTACGCCACTGTCTAACAGATAAACAATTTCTTTGTTTTACCCGACGCGCCGCTGTAAACCTAATGCACAGAAACAGATGCTAGAAATGGTTTTGTTTAGTGTGGGGCGCTCAAAGGATTGATACTTCTTATTTATTATGTCTTTTTAATATTTGGAAAATCCCTCTCAATAAGCTGAAAGAAAAAAAAAATGGAAAAAAATTTGTTTCCTTATTTTCATTTGATTTTAGCGGCACACCCGTTTAGTTGTAATTCTATACATCCCGATGTCTTTCTATTTTACTTTTGTTTCCTTTTTAGTGGGAATGTTTATAAAAACTCTGTTGATTGTCGTTTATAATAAATCTAAGATATATTTATTTCATTTACATTAAAACCAAATGAATTTCAAATTACCGAACGCGCCGCATTGCAGTGGGTGTTTGAACCGAAGCTATAGTTGTTGAGTTGTTAGCGAATTGAAGCTATAGCTGTTGAGTTGTTAGCGAACCGAAGCTATAGCTGTTGAGTTGTTAGCGAACCGAAGCTATAGTTGTTTAGTTGTTAGCGAACTGAAGCTATATTTGTTTAGTTGTTAGCGAACCGAAGCTATAGCTGTTGAGTTGTTAGCGAACCCAAGGTTTAGTTGTTAGCGAACCGAAGCTATAGTTGTTGAGTTGTTAGCGAACCAAAGCTATAGCTGTTGAGTTGTTAGCGAACCCAAGGTTTAGTTGTTAGCGAGCCCAAGGTTTAGTTGTTAGCGAACCCAAGGTTTAGTTGTTAGCGAACCCAAGGTTTAGTTGTTAGCGAGCCTAAGGTTTAGTTGTTAGCGAACCCAAGGTTTAGTTGTTAGCGAACCCAAGGTTTAGTCTTTGGCGAGTCCAATGTTTAGTTTTTAGCGAGTCCAAGGTTTAGTTGCTAGCGAACCTAAGGTTTAGTTGTTAGAGAGTCCAAGTTTTATTTTTTAGCGAACCCAAGGTCAAGTTGTTATCGAACCTAAGGTTTAGTTGATAGAGAGTCCAAGGTTTAGTTGTTAGCGATTTCAAGGTTTAGTTTTTAGCGAGTCCAAGGTTTACTTGTTAGCTAACCCAAGGTTTAGTTTCTAGCGAATCCAAGGTTTAGCTGCTAGAGAGTTCAAGGTTGAGTTGTTAGCGATCCTAAGGTGTAGTTGTTAGCGAGTTAAAGGTTTAGTTGTTAGCGAGTCCAAGGTTTCGTTGTTAGCGAACCCAAAGTTTACTTGTTAGAGAGTCCAAGGCTATTTGCTAGCGAGTCCAAGGTTTAGTTGTTAGCGAACTCAAGGTTTTGTTGTTAGTGAGTTTAAGGTTTAGTTGTTAGCGAGTCCAAGGTTTAGTTACTAGCGAACCCAAGGTTTTGTTGTAAGCGAGTCCAAGGTTTAGTTTTTGCGAGTCCAAGGTTTAGTTACTAGCGAACCCAAGGTTTTGTTGTAAGCGAGTCCAAGTTTTAGTTGTAAGCGAGTCCAAGGTTTAGTTGTAAGCGAGTCCAAGGTTTAGTTGGAAGCGAGTCCAAGGTTTAGTTGGAAGCGAGTCCAAGGTTTAGTTGTAAGCGAGTCCAAGGTTTATTTGTAGGCGAGTCCAAGGTTTAGTTGTAAGCGAGTCCAAGGTTTAGTTGGAAGCGAGTCCAAGGTTTAGTTGTAAGCGAGTCCAAGGTTTATTTGTAGGCGAGTCCAAGGTTTAGTTGTAAGCGAGTCCAAGGTTTAGTTGCTAGCGAACCCGAAACAAACCGTGGTGATGACCGAATCCGAACCAAAACGATCTTCTAAGAGGATTCGATTTCCTTCTATAGCAAGGAGGGACATGGAATAAGATCTTTCAATAGAATGTTTTTAATGTTGAGTTGTTTTTATTTCAATTAGCCAAGTGCATTGAATGTCTCTTTAAATGGCATTCATCAAAATATAATTCATTAACAGCATTCTTGAAAAATAAAAAAAAATAAATAAAAATAATAACTATAAAAATAATGTAAAAATAGTTGCGTGTGTAAACATGCTAGCTTTTAAAATAGCACAAGCATTTTCTGGGAACCACTTCCGGGTATTTTCCTGATCTTGCCGTTCTTTCGATTCCTGGAATTATCGCGCCTTGACGAAATGAACAAAACAAAATCCGTAATATCTCATCTTGTGTTTATTAATAACACAAAGACAAGGTGACATTTGGTAATTTCAGCACGAATTGTCCACATCATTCAGAAGTTTCAATGATATTGGTCACGATCACAACGAAATAAATATCATGAAATGTAAATCAATGTTTCGAAAAAAAAAATAATCAAAAGTTTTTTTTTTTTTTTTTTTTTTTAAATCATAAGAAAATGTAAAATAACCCTAAAAAGGAAAAACAAGGTGAAGGTTAATTTTTAGCCCCAGTCTGTAACCACCTTGTTACCCAGGTTTTTAAAAAAAAAAAAAAAAAAAAAATAAAACAATTTTTAAAAAAAAAAAAAAAAAAAAAATTTTTTTTTTTTTTTTTTTTTTTAAATCATACGAAAATGTCAAATAACCCTAAGAAGGAAAACCAAGGTGAAGGTTAAGTTTTAGCCCCAGGCTGTAACCACCTTGTTAGCCAGGTTTTGTAGAGCGAAGGATTGTATCTTCCGTTGGGAGCACTCTGTGGCACGCGTGATTAGCCCCCGTCCACGGTTGATTTTCTTCACATCACAATGAAGGAGAACCCTAGAGGGCGCCGCTACAAGCCTTCTCAAGCACAGTCAGCTCTATCTGAGCCGGCTAAGTTGATGGATGAAAACGGAAACGTCAAGCTGTGAGTCGCTCTACATCTCTGGATATTCCAATTACCGAGTTCAAGCACACTGGGAAAGGATTCTGAGGGTTCTGGAATACGACTTAAAGACATATTTCATACCAATGACCGCAAACGTTATTGGAGGCTCTCAAATTGATAAACCCCAAAAACCATTGTAAATCCATTACACCTACAAGCATATTTTTCGTTAATTTGTTTGAAATGACGACTTTTCGGTTTAAAAAATAAGACATACATAGATACACGAACGATTAGTGTTAAGAGTCAATAAAACTTTTTAAAAACATTACCAAATTTTACAAAAAGTTTTATTGCAAGAAATAAAATGACATAATCGGCATATAACCGGACCCGACAAAAAAAACTGAACAGTTGGTAAAAATAAAAAGAGTTTCATAAACCCCATACAGATCCGGGTATTTTGAGACAATACCCGGGGAGTCCGAGTCCGGGTGTTAAAAAATGAGTTATCTTCTAATTATCTAATGTGTTCCACCCAATGGCGAGAAGTGGAAATTCCATGTATAGAGGCAGTAGCTATCACTAACGTATCAAAGTTGAAGGCCTCAAAACACTAATAGCTCAATAATAGAATCCCAACCCAGCGGTTCTCAATCTTTTTAGTACCACAACGCCTCTATAATATTTTCAAAATTGTGGCAACCCTAAGCAGATTTATACCTTGAAATTGAGAAGGGGGGAGGGCAAAGCTTTATGGAAGATAAAAGTGTAGAGGGGGGTGGGGTGGAGGACAGCAGAAATACGGACCTTGGCTTAGAAGCTGAAAACTTTTAAACTTTAGTGGGGGGGGGGGGGGGAATAAAAAAACAAAGAACTAATAAACTTAAAATCTTTAATAACGATACTTCTTTTTTTTTAATGAAGCTTTAGTTTAGCTAGAGTAAAGTAACAATACAAAAAACTAGTCGGATATCTATATATAATATTTCAATATTCATTTTGAAAATTCAATTAATAAAAGATACAGTTGATACATACAACCGCCACCACGATTGTTCCACTTCTTCAATGAATGTTAAATGACATTAATGAGTTATTGAGTTATCTGACAGAACTAAGAAATTATCAACAACAACCACAGCAAAAAATTGTCTAATTAGCTTCATCAGCCAGATAGAATGTGAAATGAGATATTAATTGTAAAGAGGCAGTGCCATGGTCATCACCAAAGATATGTACGCTGATAAGACAAATCATTCAACACAATTACATGCTAAAATTATAAAAGTACATTATTATTTAAAGAGCTTTGCCGTTTCATTTAACTTACATTTGGTTTCATTGAGCTTAAATTTGGTTTCATTTCGCTTACAGTTGGTTTCATTTAGCTTACATTTGGTTTCATTTAGCTTATATTTGGTTTCATTGAGCTCACATTTGGTTTCATTTAGCCCATTTATGGTTACACGTAGCTGAAATTTTGTTTCATTTAGCTTACATTTGGAATCATTTAGCTTACATTTGGTTTTACTTAGTTTACATTTGGTTTCATTTAGCTTATATTTGGTTTAATTTAGCTTAAATTAGGTTTCATTGAGCTCACATTTGGTTTCATTTAGCTTATTTATGGTTACATTTAGCTTAAATTTGCTTTCATTTAGCTTTAATTCGGTTACATTTAGCTTACATCTGCTTTCATTTAGCTTACATTTGGTTTCATGTAGCTTACATTTGATTTTATTTAGCTTGCATTTGGTTTCATTTAGCGTACATTTGTTTCATATAGCCTACATTTGGTTTCATTAAAATTACATTTGGTTTCATTTAGCTTATATTTGGTTTCATTTTGTTTGCATTTTGTTTTAGTTAGCGTTCAATTGGTTCCATTTAGCTTACATTTGGTTTCATTTAGCTTACATTTGGTTTCATTTAGCTTACATTTGGTTTCATTTAGCTTACATTTGGTTTCATTGAGCTCACATTTGGTTTCATTTAGCCCATTTATGGTTACATGTAGCTGAAATTTTGTTTCATTTAGCTTACATTTGGTTTCATTTGACTTACATTTAGTTTCATTGAGGTTTAATTTGGTTTCATTGAGCTTAAATTTGGTTTCATTTAGATTACATCTGGTGTCATTTAGCCTACATTTGGTTTCATTAAGCTTACATTTGGTTTCATTTAGCTTATATTTGGTTTCATTTTGTTTGCATTTTGTTTTAGTTAGCTTTCAATTGGTTCCATTTAGCTTACATTTCATTTCTTTTAGCTTATATTTGGTTTCATTTAGCTTACATGTGGTTTCATTTAGCTTACATTTGTTTTTTTTTAGCTTACATTTGGTTTCGCACCAATTGCTAGTCAGTTTTTTATATTTTTCATTTAATTTAGGTAAAGTGTAAAAATAAAAGTACGTAAAATAAATGTACAGGTTCTGTACATGCACTTTGCATTTGTTGCCCATTGGATGGAACACTCATAGAAAATAAGAAGATGAGTCTTTTTTTATCACCCAGTTCCGTTTTTTATTTTGTCCGGGTATGTGTCGATTATGTTGATACTCGGAATTTCTGAATATCCGGGTTAGTACTTGGCTCAGTACCTGGCTCAGTACGAACACAGATGTCATAGTTTAAATAATCAGAAAATAAATAGCCTACAATTAAATACCACAACTATAACCATTTTTCATGTAAGTTAAAAGAGCCCCCCTCCCCCTTCCACGCGATGGAGGCCCATTCCATAAAGTACCGCTTTAGTTTCGTGAGTTAGGGGGGCCTATAAAAATCTTTCAGGTAAATAATGGAGTTATTTTAATTTAAAAGTTGACCCATTAAAATCGATTTAAAAATGCCAGAGATCTAGCCTTTTAAATGATCGAAAATTCTAGACCGGCCCTGAATAGCTTGGATATTATTAGTTTTAAATCCACCGATATTTCAATTTGGTCTATAAAGGGTATTGCTACCAAGCTAGGCCAAGATCGATCAATTCACATAGAACCTATGGTGTTGTCTAAGCCTAAAGTTATTTATAATTATTATATAAGAAACAACGAAATGAATGCCCCGGCCCCAATGGAATGGCTATAATGAGTTCAGTACCCTTCGGTCTTTGAATAAGGATAATCAAGTGTATTTTTGTCTAAGTTTGGTCAAGATCAATGCTTTTATGTACGAGTAATTGTTGGCAATTTGATTCATATAGCTCATATTATGAAAAAAAACGAATTTAGGGCTTCCGGCCCAGAACGGAACATTTTTCAAGGTTAAATACCCCCACGCATTTGATTTTGGATAATGATGGACATGCGTGCTAACATTGGTGAAGATCAATCAATCCATGTAAAAAACATATGTAGAACACACATACAAATCCCAAACATTTTCACGTTTATAGATAGAAATGATATGATATGAAATGATAGATGGAAAATGACATTGGGAATTGGGGAACCCCTACCCAGAAAGGGATACAAGTTATGTGTTCAAAACCCTCTAGTGTTTCAATATAGATATTCAAGTGCTGCAGGTGTACCAAGTTGAAACATTAAATGCAGAAATAATTGCAACAATAACCTAAACAATAACTTTAACAATAACGTTCATAATAACTGGTAGATGAGATATATAGCATTACTCTTGGCGACCGTAAAGACTGCATATAATTTACCATAACAAGGATTGAGTTCTATTATAATTGCCAATGATATCCTTGCTTGTATCATACTGAAAGTGAACGATTTTATTAATTGCAGTTCATGTTAGTTTTGCTTAGTTTTAAACTTGAAAATTGCCCATTAATTTAAAACTTCTTAAAGTAATCAAATGTAAGTGCATCATTGTTTCGTTGTCAAAGATTAACGTTTCTAGTTTTTTTAATTGTAAAAAAATAAAAAAATCAATTTTAATTAATGATATCTTTTGACTGACGTGTAACCTTGTGAATGGTTGATTTGATCGGGTCAACATTGTGAGTGATTAAAGGGCGACGAATGAATGAAAAGTCAAGCTGTGAGTGATTAAAATATGTCCCTATAACCTCGTCAGTATTGGAAGGACTACCAGCTGGAGTGGGACCCGGCCCTCTACGGCAACATTGACTCAATCAGGATCAAACCAGAGAAAGTCTGGGTGCCGGATTTCGTGCTTTTCAACAAGTAAGTCTGCCTCTGTGCGAGTCTGCGCGCCATCCTCTTTGTTGAGTCTGTCTTCCTCTCTGCTCTCTGTCTGCATGCCTCGCCGTAAATATGTCTGCACGTCTCATTGCGATTCTGCTTGCATTCGGTGGGGGTGCTTAATCTCGCTACACTTTGTTAACTGTTGATTCCCAGCATTTAAAGACATAAGAAAGGCAGAAAAGAAAAACGTATTTATTTAAAACAAAACTTTTTACATTTTCATTTTCCTTAAAGTAAATTAACAAGTTTTTATTTTCAAAAATCCAGTCATTTAATGAGATCACGAATCAGGCCGCCAAGCAACAGGCAAGACAAGAAAGCTGGTTTAAGCAACAACTTTCTTCACTCTACAAAAAAACAAAACAAAAAAGCTTTATTATATTTATTTTTTTAACACAGACGATTTTTTTTGGGGAATGTCGCACTGTCTAACATATGTATCAACAGAAGTTATCCGGCTATATATGTATTAGTTTTTAGACTTCGTTTGAATTTCAATGCAAATATTTAACAACTTTGGTAAAGGGACGTCCGCAGAAGTCGATATCAAATTGACTATTTGCACTACATTTGATTTGATTGGACGAGAGGGGTCATGACGCGTTCGACATGTTTGTTTCAACAAGTGAACAGCCGTTTGTTTACAAAGGTACACACGGATTGATGACGCCATCGTCGAAATTTTGTAATACTATTTAAAAGTGAGGTAAAAAAAAACAACAACAGAGACTTTGTTGCAGAACTGTTGTCTTCTTGATTGTTAAGATTATTCAGTTGAAGGTCAGGGTGGACGAGAAATGTAAAAATATAATACGGAGCTAATGGTGAACGGACGCAATATTGAAAAAGATGTGGCCCTGGAAGCATAGGTCAACTTCAACCAGGTATGCCAAATGTTTGACGAGTACACTATATAAAAAAAATATACCTCATGCAGTAGCTAATGAACGAGCTGTTTGATGGGCAGAGTGGCGGGCAGTTTGGTGGGCAGAGTGGTGGGCAGTTTGGTGGGCAGTTTGGTGGAGAGTGTGTTGGGCAGTTTGATTAAATTTGGTTGGCAGTTTGATGGGAAATTTGATGGGCAGTGCAGCTGGCTGTTTGATGGGCAGTCTGATGGACATTTTGGTGAGTTGTTTGATAAGCAGTTTGGTGGGCAGTTTGATGGGAAGTTTACTGGGCTGTTTGATGGGCAGTTTGATGGGCAATCTGATGGGAAATTTAATGGACAGTTTGATTGGCAGTTTGGTGGGCAGTTTGTTTGGCAGTGTGGAAGGCAATTGATGGGAAGTTTGGTAGGTAGTTTGATGGGCAGTCTGATTGACAGTTTGGTGTGCTGTTTGATGGTCAGTTAGGTGGGCAGTTTTGTGGGCAGTTTGATGGGCAGTTTAGTGGGCAGTTTTTGGACAGTGTGGAAGGCTATTGATGGGCAGTTTGATGGACTGTTTGACGGGCAGTTTGGTGAGATGTTTGATGGGCAGTGTGGGTGGCAGTTTGGTGGGCTGTTTTATGGGCAGCTCTGATGGGAGTTTGGTGGGCTGTTTGATGGGCATACTGATGGATATTTTGGTGGGCTGTTTGATAGGCAGTTTGATTGGAGTTTGGTGGACAGTTTGGTGGGCTGTTTAATGGGCAGACTGATGGATATTTTGGTAGGCAGTTTTGATGGGCTGTGTGGTGGGATGTTTGGTGGGCTGTTTGATGGGCAGTTTGATGGGAAGATTGGTGGGCTCTTTGATGGGCAGTCTAATGCACAGTTTGGTGGGCTGTTTGATTGGCCGTTTGATGGGCAGTATGGCGGTTGTTTCGCGGGATATTTGATGGGCACATTGGTGGGCAGTTTTGTGGACAGTTTATTAGGAAGTTTATTGGGCAGTTTATTGGGCAGTTTATTGGGCAGTTTATTGGGCAGTTTATTGGGCAGTTTGATGGGCATTGTGGTGGGCAGTTTGATGGGCATTGTGGTGGCCAGTTTGATGTGCTTTTTGTTGGGTAGTTTGTTGGGCATTTTAATGGGAAGTGTAGTGGCCAATTTAGTGGGCTGTGTGGTGGGCCGTTTAATTGGAAGTTTTATGGGCAGTTGGCTTGGCATTTTGATAGGCGGTATGATGGGAAGTCTGATTAGCACTTTATTGGGCAGTTTGGTTGGCAGTTTCAATGCAGTGAGAAGGCCAGTTGATAGGCGATTCGTAGAGCAGTGTGATGATCAGTTTGGTGGGCTTTTTGATGGGCAGTTTGATGGGCAGTTTGATTGGAAGTTTATTGGGAAGTTTAATAGGCAGTTTGGTGAGAAGTTTGATGAGCATTTTAGTTTGGAGGGAATTTGAGTTGACAGTTTAGTGGGCAGTTTGAATAGCAGTTTGATGGGCATTGTGGTGGGCAGTTAGGTGGGCTGTGGTGGGAAGTTTGATAAGGAGTTTTGTGGGCTCTTTGATTGGCAGTTTGGTGGGAAGTTTGTTTGGCATTGTGGTGGGAAGTCAATGGAAGTTTGAAGGGCAGTTTGGTTTGAAGTTTAATTGGCAGTTTGTGAGTAGTTTTTTGGGCATTTAAGTGGGCAGCTTGAAGGAAAGGTTGGTGGGCAGTTTGGTGAGAAGTTTATGGGACATTTGATCGGCAGTGTGGTGGGCAGTTTGGTGGGAAGTTAGATTGGCTGTTTTTTTGTCAGTTTATTGGGCAGTTGCGTGGGCAGTGTGGTTGATAGTTATTTTCGCAGTGAGGAGGGCAGTTGATGGGCAGTTAATGGGCAAAACGTGGGCAGTTAGAGCGCAGTTTTATGGGTATATATATGGGCAGTTTGGTGAAAGTTTGGTGTTAGGTTTGGTGGGCAGTTTATTGGGCATATTGATGGGAAGTGTGGTGGGCAGTTTTATGGGCAGTCTCGTGGACATTTTGATGGGCAGTTAAGTGGGAAGTTTGATGGGCATTTGGTGGGCAGTAGTTTTATGGGCTGTTTTGTGGCCTGTTTTGTGGGAAGTTTGAGGGGCAGTTTGGTGGGCACTTTAATGGACAAATTTATTTCATATTTGCTGGGCCGTTTGATGGACAGTTTTGTTGGGCAGTTTAGTGGGCTGTGTGGTGGGAAGTTTGATGGACTGTTGGATGTGCATTTTGATGGGCAGTTTTATGGGCAGTATGTTTGGCAGTTTGTTAGGCAGTTTAGTGGGCAGTTAGGTTGGCTGTTGTTTACGCAGTGAGGAGGGCAGTTGATGGGCAGTTTGTAGGCAAACTTACTGCCTCTGACACTAATATTACTTTCGACAAACTTACAGCCTCTGAAATTAATACTACTCTCGACAAACTTACTGCCACTGACACTCATACTACTCTCGACAAACTTACTGCCTCTGAAATTTATACAACTCTCGACAAACTTACAGCCACTGACACTAATACAACTCTCGACAAACTTACTGCCTCTGAAATTAATACGACACTCGACAAACTTACTGCCTCTGAAATTAATACTACTCTCGACAAACTTATTGCCTCTGACACTAATACTACTCTCGACAAACTTACTGCCTCTGAAATTAATACTACTCTCGACAAACTTATTGCCTCTGACACTAATACTACTCTCGACAAACTTACTGCCTCTGAAATTCATACAACTCTCGACAAACTTACAGCCACTGATACTAATACAACTCTCGACAAACTTACTGCCTCTGAAATTAATACGACTCTCGACAAACTTACTGCCTCTGACACTAATACTACTCTCGACAAACTTACTGCCTCTGACACTAATACTACTCTCGACAAACTTACTGCCTCTGACACTAATACTACTCTCGACAAACTTACTGCCTCTGACACTAATACTACTCTCGACAAACTTACTGCCACTGACACTAATACTACTCTCGACAAACCTACTGCCTCTGACACTAATACTACTCTCGACAAACTTACTGCCTCTGACACTAATACTACTCTCAACAAACTTACTGCCTCTGACACTAATACTTCTCTCGACAAACTTACTGCCTCTTACACTAATACTACTCTCGACAAACTTACTGCCTCTGACACTAATACTACTCTCGACAAACTTATTGCCTCTGACACTAATACTACTCTCGACAAACTTACTGCCTCTGACACTAATACTACTCTCGACAAACTTTTTGCCTCTGACACTAATACTACTCTCGACAAACTTATTGCCTCTGACACTAATACTACTCTCGACAAACTTACTGCCACTGACACGAACACCACTTTCGACACACTGACTGCCACTCACAAGCCAGGACTTTCACATTTCACATTACTTCGATAACTACAGATTTGTCAACAAAACTATCTCACCATTTCTCACCCTGAGGTCACGCAGTAATTAAACTGCTCACTTGTCTATTGACCTCTCACAACCCGACCATTGTCACTTCCGGCTAGCAACAGGATGGCGGAATACAAATATGACAAAAGCACTAAAAAAAAAGGAAAGAAATGGGAACTTTAGAGACAAAATAACTTGAAGAAATTTACAGAGTTGTACAACATACACTAAAGACTTTATCCAAAATGAGAATGTATGTTTTTTTAATAAGTATAATTCATTTTGTGAGATGTTAAAATACAACTTAACAGCTTCTTATACCGACATCATGTTTAATATCTTCATAATCCTACAACTATTGTATCGACCCATTGTCTTGTAAGCATGCCACAAAACACGGGTAAAACATCAGAAAGTGTCTAAATCGCACGTGAAGACTGGTCCTGGTGGGCCACGCAAAAGAGGTCATTACGTGATCGAATGGGTAGAAAATCAGATACAGCAAACTTGACGTAGTTTGCGTAAGAGAACAGTGAGACATACAAAAACACTGCTGGTCATCCACGGCATCCTCGTCTTTTCCAGTGGTCTTGTCTAAGTCTCGCCAAGGGATCGAAAACGGCAAGGATGATATATATATATACATAGAGAGAGAGAGAGAATGAGAGAGAGAGAGAGAGGCTGAGGAATTGCGGAACTCTCCCTCACTTTAATCAAAATAATGCACGTGTCAGTATTATTACCTCTCGGTATCTAGGTTACCTTACTTAAGACCACCATTGTTTTTCTAAAATGGAGGTGGAGGATAGAAGAAGTGCTTCAAACACAACACAAAAAATCCGTGGAAGATCAAACCAAAGACGCTAAATGTTGGTGCCTGGAATGTGCAAACTTTGATGGATAGCCCCAAAAGGAATCAGTTAAGATCTGTGAAGTGCACTGGTTTCTATAAAGCTCGTAAGATACAATACCGACAAAGCCGCACTATCACAAACACGCCTTCCAGAAATCAAAGTCAACTTACAGAGCTTGGGGGTGGGTACACTTTCTTCTGGCGAGGCTGCTGCTATAACGAACGACGAGAAGCTGGTGTTGGCTTTGCCATCAAAACAAGCATTGCCCGCACACAGTCGGAATTACCAGAAGTCATCATTGACTGTTTGATGACACTTCAACTCCCTTTTCCAAACAAAAAGGAGCCACTCTCATAAGTGATAATGCTCCAGCGATGCACAATTCAGAGGAAACCAAAAAAAAAACAAAAACAAAAAACGAAGAACTAAACAATGTCACTCCGAAATCTCCAAATTCTGAGAAGCTCGTTATCCGTGGGGACTTCATTGTTAGAGTTGGAACAGACCACCATATATGGGAAGGGGCTATCGGAAGACATGGCCATGGAAAGTGTAACAGCAATGGTCTACTGCTCCTGACCTGTGCATGACACATGACTCCACTATCGCAAACACGCTTTACCGCCTTCACACTGCCTGGATGCATCCGCGTTCAAAACACTGGCACATGATTGACCGTGGTATCCCCAGAAAGAATGTCATACACGATGCTAGAGTAACCAAGGCTATGTGTGGCGCTGAATGCTGGACCGACCATCGACTAATAATGTCCAAATTAAAGTTTCATGTCTTACCCATGAAAATACCTCAAACAAGAAATTTAAAACAAAGCAAGAGAAAGTCCAAATAAAGATGAAGTCAGGAGGACAATCTAGCAACTCTCCTCAAATAAAGACAAATGTAAAGATGCAATGCCTGTTGAAATCTAAAAAGCAGAGGCCCTTCCTGATAAATAGACTGGCGGATCTATTTGAGTCGATATTGAAAGATGATACTGTCCCTAAGCAATTCAATGATGATAATATAATCCGCATATATAAGCAAAAGGATACTCACAAAACCAGTGACAACTATCGAAGCATTTCTTTCCTTCCATAGATGGGGAGAACTTGGTCAGAGTCCTGCTCAAACGTTTACAACTAAACCTTGAACACAGACTACTTCCTGAAAGCCAATGTCTATTCCTGGGCACAGCTGACATGATATTTGGTGCACACCAGCTAAAGGAAAAATGTCCAGAGCAACATAGCAGCCTGATCATCCCCTTTGTCGATTTGAACGAAGCATTTGACTCAGTCACTAGATATGGCCTGTCGAAGAGCATGGAGAAGTTGCTGCCCGAGCAGATTTATGACAATAGTAAGACTCCTCCATGATGGTATGACGATCATTGTGATGTATTCTGGTGATGAGTCAGTTGCTTTGCCTCTAACTAATGGCGTAAAACAAGGCTGTGTTTTCGCCCAAACACTACTTAGCATGGTATTCTCAGCTATGCTGAATTATGCTTTTCTTGACGATCATGACGGCACTCCTATTATAATCCTCTCACATGATTTAAAATCCCACACATAGTTTAATAATCCACACACACTCTAATCATCCTAAATCACAGTTTCATATTTTACCTCAAAGGAAGAGTCTCCTAATACCCCCCCCCCAAACCAGACCACTCAGAGTCATTTTGTATCCTTACTACATACACGCAGACGGAGGGCTATTTAGTCTTTGGAGACTGCAAGCTACTACGAAAGTTAAAGAAATGGCTATTCGATACCTCTTCTTTGCTGATGACTGTGCCTTCAAAATATAAGCTTAGAAATGAAAATACAGCAAATTCTTGATCACTTTGCTTAGCCCTGTGACAATTACGGCCTCGCCATGAATACAAAAAAAAAAAAAAAAAAAAAAAAAAAAAACCAACAACACACAAAACAAAAAAAAAAAAAAAAAAAAAAAAAAAAAAAAAAACAGAGATCTTGCACCAGCCAGCTCCAGGAAAAGCTTATAAAAGAACTTAAAATATTAGTGAAGGGACAGAATCTGCAAGCAGTTGAAAGAGAATCACATATTTGTACAGCCCCCTCTCCAGGTCAGTAACAATAGACGATGAGATCCATAAATGAATTTCCAAAGCAAATGCTGAATTTGAAAGGCTCCGCAGGAGTGTATGGGAGCGAAGGGGCCCCATCTTGTCACTAAGCTAAAGGTATATTGGGCAATCATATTAACATCACTCCTAAATTCTATTGAGACGTGGACAGTGTACTGTAAAGCATGGCAAACCTCTTGGCAGTTCAGAGTCGCTGATTTTTTATCAGCATCCACATGCTTCTACAAAAGGGACAAGCCAGATGGGCAGGACATTTGCAAGAATGCAGGACAGCAGACTTTTCAAACAACTAATTTTCGATAAACTCTCCAATGAGAAACGCCAAGAAAAAACGCTTTAAGGACTGTCTAAAAGCGTCACTTAAATACATTGGCATTGACCTTGATTTGTGTGAGACATTGGCAAAGGACCGTGCCCGATGGCGTGGCAAGCTCACTGTAGGAGCACAAACCTCAGAGAATAAGCATCCCACTCAAGCCCAGAGAAAGCGCATGCCAACAGAAAGCAGCATAGACTCAAATCCAACTAGGACCCAAAGCAACGTGTTTCCTACGTGCGGGAAAGCTTTCCAGGCACACAGGACTGGTGGGCCAGCTGCGTACTCACTGTGTATAATAGCCTTGGTCATCTTGGCAGGCCACCTGCATACTCACTGTGTATAAACCCTTGGTCATCTAGGGAGGCCACCTGCATATTCTGCATATTATGCATATTCACTGTGGATTATAGCCTTGGTTATCTGGGCAACCCACCTGCATATTCACTGTGGATAATAGCTTTGGTCATCTTGGCAGGCCACCTACATACTCACTCTGGATTATAACCTTGGTCATCTTGGCAGGCCACCTGCATACTCACTCTGGATTATAACCTTAGTCATCTTGGCAGGCCACCTGCATATTCACTGTGGATTATAACCTTGGTCATCTTCGCATGCAAAGGACGAATGGCAACAAAGAACAACTAATAAACAACCCAACCAATCAAAACTGGCCCTCACAAAACGATTCAACAACTCATGATCAAAACCATTCCATAAACAACTCGACTCCGCTAACAAACCCAGTTCATAACACCATCTTAGTCCAATTCTCATCTTAAGACCTGGGTATATTATTAGTTACTATGCAACTTATTTGTAAAGCCCAAATTAAGGGAATTCCAGACGAGAACCGAAAGGGGTAAAAAAGTTTTGTATCCCTTAAATTGGGGCTTCAATATGAAAGATATTGGATAAATAACAAGTAAATGGAATTTTTCTTTTAAAAGATTCAGTAATAAACCTATGAAACCGATCATTAGAAACATGTTATTTTCAATCAATACAAAAAAATTACCTTTTATCAATACAAAAACACTCAATTCAGTCACACAAAAAAAACCCCACTGCTTTCAGTCAATACAAAATCATTACTTTCAATTACTACAAAACATTACTTTCCATCAGTACAAAAACACTATTTTCAATCAATACAAACACGATTATGCTGACTTGAGCTCAAAACTTGACTATTTCTTTTATTTCAGTGCCGATGGCAACTACGAGGTGACCTACAAGTCCAACTGCGTCCTGTATCACAACCAGGAGATCAGCTGGATCCCCCCGGCCATCTACCACAGCTCTTGTTCCATTGACGTCATGTACTTTCCTTTCGACCAGCAGACCTGCGAGATGAAGTTCGGCTCCTGGACGCACAAGGGCACGGCCCTGAAGTACAGTTTTTACCTGAACATGAACAAACTCGACCTGACCGACTACCTGAAGAGCGGCAGCTGGGACATCATCGACTGCCCCGGGGACATCGTCACCATCACGGACCAGATCACCGGGGAGGTCAAAGATCAGATCGTGTTCAAGTTCGTTCTACGACGGAAGACTCTGTTCTACACCGTCAACCTCATCATCCCGTGTGTGCTCATCTCATTCGTCAGCATCTGCGTGTTTGCCCTGCCGGCAGAAGGCGGTGAAAAGATAACATTGTGCATCTCCGTTCTGCTGGCTCTCGTCGTTTTTCTGCTCTTGGTCTCCAAGATTCTGCCCCCGTCGCTTACAATACCCCTCATAGCCAAGTACTTGCTGTTCACGTTCATCATGAACCTGATCGCCATTTTTTTCACGGTCGTCATCATCAATCGAAACTACAGGACGCCCAGGACACATCGAATGCCCCACTGGGTGCGCGTGCTGTTTCTCCGCGAGCTACCCCGCTACCTGTTCATCAAGCGACCTGACCACATGAATCGCTGGGAAGGCAAGACCTTCACCCCTCCACCGTCATTCCATTCCACACCCGAGCCGAGACGCGTCAACGTTAATCTGGGTCGAGACAATGATTTCCTGGAGCTGACGGAGGTGCACCACCCTCACTGTAAGCTCAGTTCCGTGGCGCACAACCACAAGGAGTGTTTGAGGGCACAAGGCAGCAGTGGCAGCAGTACAGGGGCGGAGAAGTCGTCGCGGTCAGTTCCCCTGTCCGGAGACGGGGAGGAGTCCATGCAATTCACCATGACACCAGAGCTTCACAAGACAGTCGAGGCGGTCAAATTTATTTATCAGCATCTCAAGAATGAAGAGGAATATGAGACTGTAAGTGGTGTAAGAGTAAAATATGAGACTGTAAGTGGTGCACGAGTAAACTATGAGACTGTAAGTGGTGTAAGAGTACAATATGAGACTGTAAGTGGTGTAAGAGTAAAATATGAGACTGTAAGTGGTGCAAGAGTAAAATATGAGACTGAAAGTGATGTAAGAGTAAAATATGTGACTTTAAGTGGTGTAAGAGTAAACTATGAGACTGTAAGTGCTGCAAGAGTAAAATATGAGACTGTATGTGGTGTAAGAGTAAAATATGAGACTGTAAGTGGTGTAAGAGTAAAATATGAACATGTAAGTGGTGTAAGAGTAAATATGAGACTGTAAGTGGTGTAAGAGTAAAATATGAGACCAAGTGGTGTGAGAGTAAAATATGAGACTGTAAATGGTGTAAGAGTAAATTATGAGCCTGTAAGTGGTGTAAGAGTAATATATGAGACTATAAGTGGTGTAAGAGTAATATATGAGACTATAAGTGGGAGTAAAATATAGTTCTGGGAGTGAAAGATATGATAATTTTTTTTAAAGATACAATGATACTGTGTGTATGTATTTAGTAAGAATAAATTGTGATAATGAGTGTGTGTGTGGGGGGGGGGGAGTAAATTAGGAGACTAGTCATTTAGATAAAATATGAAACTTTGATATATGATTATTAAACTGTGAGTGGGGAGTATTAGACTGTGTGGGGAGTATTAGACTGTGTGGGGAGTATTAGACTATGTGGGGAGTATTAGACTGTGTGGGGAGTATTGGACTGTGTGGGGAGTATTAGACTGTGTGGGAGCATTAGACTGTGTGGGGAGTATTAGACTGTGTGGGGAGTATTAGACTGTATGGGGAGTATTAGACTGTGTGGGGAGTATTACACTGTTTACGGTGCTACAATAAATAAAATAAATAACACACCGGCACGAAGTAAAACGTGTTGATCACTCATTACGACATGGTCTGTTCTATTTTGTTCATAACTTTGTATCTCTACCTTGTCTCACAGGTCCTTGAGGACTGGAAATACGTTGCCAGAGTCCTGGACAGGCTGCTTCTTTTGATCTTCCTGTTGGTCACTCTCATCGGGACTGCCGGGATCCTGCTGAACGCTCCTCACATTCTGGAATATGTGGACCAGGACCAGATCATCCAAGGGTTGCTCGACTACATAGCAAAGGCCAAAAAATCTCAGACGGTTTAAAGTGGACAGATTTTCATCATTTAAAAACTGAATTAACTTTTGAAAATAGTGTGGTACCGTAGTTATGGAATGGATACAACGTCATTATGCACAGTATACACAGTGAGTCTGATTGATACTAGAATTCAAAAGTAAAATTGTGATGGTGTGAAGTGCCTCATTAGGATAGGTTCGATAATTTGAAGATTGACAAGGGGAAATAGTCCAATGTAATGTCCCATTACTAAAAGATTGTTAGTTTGTTATGTTATTTTATAATACTCATCAGCGATGCATAATATGATATTAAATCAGATTATTACAAGATCAGTTGGTGCTGGACTGAGGCAATCCAAAATAACATCTGGTGGTCTAGAGTTCAATCCCCACCAAAGCCAAGACAAGCTAAAACATCCACAGGACCCCGGGTGGATGGAACTCGTTAACCTTGGACTCATCTAAGAGGAGGCAAACTCTCACTTCGAACCCGGAGATGGAGTCCCGTAGGCGGATAACATTGACACAATGAAAACTCCTGCGACGCTAATGGTGCCAAGCTGTATCATCCACACATGATGTTCCCATGACATCCAGGTGCCCGGAGAGTGGCGATTCGCTGTCTGGGGAAGTAGCTTATCATCCTAAAGGAAATCCCCAGGCTTTGTGATTTCAACCTGCGAGGTCCCCACCATTGTGTTGGGTTTGATGTTTACAAATGCATCTAAGTCTTTGATCTGTTGATATGTGATCATGAAATCGTTGACCTGTTGATATGAGATCAATAAATAGTTCATATTTTTTTATGTGTGACCAAGAAATCGTTGTAATGTGATCAATAAATCGGTAATCTGTTGATACTAGATCAAGAAAGCATTAATCTGTGAACCAGAAATCTCTGATCTGTTGATATGTGATCAAGAAATCATTGATCTGTTGATCTGTGATCAAGAAATCATTGATCTTGTGATATGACATCAAGAAATTATCGATCTGTTGATATGACATCAAGAAATCGTTGATCTGTAGATATGTCATCAAGAAATCTTATCATAACTGAAAATTAAATCATCTTTTGCTTCTAAGCCTGACCTTTTCTTACAGCATCTTTGTTATTCTCAGAGTAGTTGAGATCAAATTGAACTAATAGAAACGTCTAACAACAGTTGCACCTTAGTTCAACCACTTCTGTTCGTTTTTCTTTGGTGTCATTTGTCGTAAAACTGTAACATTCCACGAGAGTGAATCTCCACGTCATGTGTTTACTGTCCCCATCGTAGATATCTTAATATGGCATCTAGGCTCAAGGCAAAAAAATGAAACACATTCAGACTTTTTACTCACCTGTCCCAGGTAGCACCTACATTTTTGTTAACGTACTCATAGCTTTGATAGCGGGCACAACACATGGAACTTTTCCTATTCCTAAAAAAAAACCACACGTTATATTATCTGCACTCTGTGTTTACCTGGCCTTCTCTGACACGTTACCAACGCAGTGTAACGGGTTTTCGGAAACTTTCTTACCTTTCATGTTTCAACGTTTCCCTCCTCTACTTATATCCAACTAAACGACTCTTGTGTCAAACAAACTTTTCCCCTTTCAATCGATTCTTAGTATACAATGTCTCCAGGCACCAGGTAAGTATACTCTGCCAATGCCACTCCATTGTAGCCAAAATACCATTGTCTAAAAAGAAAATTAAGCAATAAGGAAATACCTTCCTTCACATGCCCTTACTCCCTTACCATGCAATTCCTTCTTTCATATGTAATTCATTTCTACACATGACATTCTTCCCTTCCTTTGACATCCCTCCCTTCCCATGACATTCTTCCCTTCCCATGACATCCCTACCTTCCCATGACATTCTTCCTTTCCTATGACATCCCTCTCTTCCCATGACATTCTTCCCTTCCTATGACATTTCTACCTTCCCATGACATTCTTCTCTTCCTATGACACCCCTCTCTTCCCATGACATTCTTCCCTTCCTATGACACCCTTCCCATCCCATTCTTCCCTTTCTATGACATCCCTTCCTTCCCATGACATTCTTCCCTTCCTATGACATTCCTCCCTTCCCATGACATTCTTCCCTTCCCATGACATCCCTACCTTCCCATGACATTCTTCCTTTCCTATGACACCCCTCTCTTCCCATGACATTCTTCCCTTCCTATGACACCCTTCCCATCCCATTCTTCCCTTTCTATGACATCCCTTCCTTCCCATGACATTCTTCCCTTCCTATGACATTCCTCCCTTCCCATGATATTCTTCCCTTTCTATGACATCCCTCCCTTCCCATGACATTCTTCCCTTCCTATGACATTCCTCCCTTCCCATGATATTCTTCCTTTCCTATGACATCCCTTCCTTCTCATGCAATTCTTCCCTTCCGAAGCCATTCTTCTCTTCCTATGACATCCCTCCCTTCCCATGACATTTTCACTTCCTATGACATCCCTCCCTTCCCATACCATTCTTCCCTTCCTATGACATCCCTCCCTTCCCATGAGATTCCCCCTTCCTATGACATCCCACCTTTCTCATGCCATTCTTCCCTTCTCATGCCATTCTTCCCTTCCTATGACATACCTCCCTTCCCATGACATTTTCACTTCCTATGATATCCATCTTTTCCCATGCCATTCTTCCCTTCCCATGACATCCCTCCCTTCCCATGACATTCCCCCCTCTCTATGACATCCCTCTCTTCCCATCCCATTCTTCCACTCCCGTGACATTCCTCCCTCACAATGTCATACTTCACTCCCAATGCCATTTTCCCTTTCCAAGACATTCCTCTTTTCCAATGCCATTCTTTCCTTCCTATTTCTTCCTTTCCTATCTATGACCCGTTAATCCGCAAGTATGCAATGCACCTAGAAATCAATAGAAACAATGAGCAACAGTTGCCCAATGAAAAACCAAAACTGCGTGGCTTTTCTGAAATTAATTCCATGGTACATGTGAAAGTGCATTGACAAAATATGTAAATAATGCCCCCTCCCCTCCTGTTTTTTTTTAAAGATTGGTATATTGTACGACACCTCTGGTTTCTATCTGAAAGTAGCTTGTATACAACACCTCTGGTTTCTATCTGAAAGTAGCTTGTATACAACACCTCTGGTTTCTATCTGAAAGTAGCTTGTATACAACACCTCTGGTTTCTATCTGAAAGTAGCTTACGTACGACACCTCTGGTTTCTATCTGAAAGTAGCTTACGTACGACACCTCTGGTTTCCATCTGAAAGTAGCTTATGTACGACATATCTGGTTTCTATCTGAAAGTAGCTAATGTACGACACCTCTGGATTTCATTATTTTTTAAAAAGTACATCTATGTACAAAACTCCCGATATATGCAGTGTAACGCCCTTTCTCACTCCTCTGATTCCTACACCAGAGTACCACTATGTGCAACACCTCTCCCAACCATGAGTTTCTTGATATCACAATCCCCTGTTAACAATACAAAAGTACTCCCGCATCACAGTGCCACATCAGAGTGCCCCATAAGTGCCACATTAGGGTGTCACTTCAAAGCACTGCATCAGTGGGCCGAATCAAAGGGCTGCATCAAAGTACCACATCCGAGAACCGTGTCACATCACCACATCAGAGTGCCGCATCAGAGTGCCGCATCAACGTACAGTATCGGGGTGCCGCGTCGGAGAAACCACGTTATTAAGTTTCGATCTCTTCATTGACCAGTCAGAAAAAACAAGCCATTCGATCCTGTAATACAATCCTTGCCTCCCTCCCATTGAGATGACCCCTACGTGCGCCCAGGGTTGTGCTTGCGGCTACCAGAGATCAATGAGCGGAGGGGTAGCCACGCTGGCCGTCTAATGAGGTTACGATAGGTTTAGTGTTCAATTGCTAGATAAAACACAGCTCCTACTGTAACACAGACACATCCGTGAGACCTACTGTAAACACAGGCGCATCCGTGAGACCTACTGTAAACACAGACACATCCGTGAGACCTACTGTAACACAGACACATCCGTGAGACCTACTGTAAACACAGACACATCCGTGAGACCTACTGTAAACACAGGCGCATCCGTGAGACCTACTGTAAACACAGACACATCCGTGAGACCTACTGTAAACACAGGCGCATCCGTGAGACCTACTGTAAACACAGACACATCCGTGAGACCTACTGTAAACACAGGCGCATCCGTGAGACCTACTGTAAACACAGGCGCATCTGTTAGACCTACTGTAACATAGACACATCTATTAGACCTACTGTAACATAGACACATCTATTAGACCTACTGTAACATAGACACATCTATTAGACCTACTGTAACATAGACACATCTATTAGACCTACTGTAACATAGACACATCTATTAGACCTACTGTAACACAGACACATCCGTTAGATCTACTATAACTTAGACGCATCTGTTGGACACTTGCATATGTAAACCCAGTGTATTTTTTATTATCTCACTTGATATTTTTGAAAATATATTTAGTATAGATTTATGAATTTTTTTTTTATTTTTATAAACTTTCGAAGTTTGTGATTGAAATAAAATAGAATTATTAATAATTATAAATTACTAAAGAAAGATTATTCTTATATAAGGAGCATTAATGTGAACATTTAATAGTTTTGTAAATACTTTTGATTTTTCGTTTGGAGGGGGGGGTGGGTGAGAATGAAAAAAGAAGGGCAATAAAGTAATTGTTGGTAAATTCAGTTAATTTGAGAAAGTAACTTTATTCTTTAACTGACATGGTATAGAAAGAGAAACGGTATTTTATTTCTTAAATTGTGATAAAACAATACACCTCCCAAAAACCTTCCATCGATTTTTAGCTCGTAAACAATACATCTCGTGATACATTAGCAGTATCTCATACTTACTAGACTGTCTTAAACTTACTAGACTGTCACATATTCTTTAGACTGTCTCATATTTACTAGACTGTCTCAAACTTACTAGACTGTCTCATATTTTCTAGACTGTCTCATATTTACTAAACTGTCTCAAACTTACTAGACTGTCTCAGAAAACTAGACTGTCTTGTACCTACTAGACTGTGTCGGACTTACTAGAACGTCTCTCATTTACTAGTCTGTCTTATAATTACTAGACTGTCTCTGATTTACTAGATTGCATTATAATAACTAGACTGTATCGAGCTTACTAAACCTTTTCAGACATACTAGACTGTCTCAGACATACTAGACTGTCTCAGGGTTGCGAGACTGACTAGCAGGTGTTATTTTGTTATCCGCAATTTAATGTTTTGACACTTGTATAGACACATGCACGCAGCCTGTTCATTCTCTGAGTCAGATGTCTTCAGTGGTCCCCCGTGTTACAATGGCCTGCCCGACAATGGTCAAACCCTTTTACCGATTGTGTAAAAAGAACTCTGTTCAGAGACGTTACTGGTCAATCATCAAGCCTAATTGACATAGAGGACAAGTGGTTTACAAGACAGTTATCCGAACATATTTTCACCCATTTCAATATTAATATGATATACAAAGACATTTTTGAGCGCTTGTAGGATATTCTTTTGATGGAACTCGCGTGCATTTAGAAAAAAAGGGGCAATCTGTTTTATGAAGGACGATCTAACTCAGCTGAAAACTTAATCTGAAGCCAAAGAACACGACCTCGTAATAAGAATGGCTGCAGAGAGAAATTTCATGACATTGTCCTGCAACTATCGAAAGCAGAAGAAGCTCATTTCATCCATTTTAATTTGGAAGAACTTTAATATGTGTGTTTGTCTGTGTGTGTGTGTGTTTGTTTGTTCAATTTTGACACAAGCTTCTACTCTAGATTTTTTAACATATAGATTTGGTTACTATTGATAAGCAAGTGTAAATTATAATACTATTTCTTCGCAAATACCTTGTCTTTAAAAAGATGTGTTTATATCTGAATGCAAATAAAAAGGTTGTACAAGTTTTAATAAATTAATGAAGCTTCATTTGTTATTTCATTTAAAATTCAATAATATTTTCCTCTCTCAACATGTATTGTAGCATTATTCTACTGGAGTAAAAAATAATAGCCTGAATGCTTATGAAGGGGGTAAGACAGGGGTGGGGGGGGGGGTGGGGGGGATTTGTGGGAGTTTATGGCTTCAAAGGTGCCAGTGGTTTGAGAACAATTGATTTTAATCCTAATTGATATTGTGCTGTTGCTGTCATGTATTGTAGCATTATTCTACTGGAGTAAAAAATAATAGCCTGAATGCTTATGAAGGGGGTAAGACAGGGGTGGGGGGGGGTTGGGGGGATTTGTGTGAGTTTATGGCTTCAAAGGTGCCAGTAGTTTGAGAACCATTGATTTTAATCCTAAATGATATTGTGCTGTTGCTGAGCGCGGATTTTAACGTGACCTTCATTGACGTGTTCTCTTGGTGAACATGTCCGTTCATTGATCAGTGTGTTATAAATGTGTTTACATACTGGCGACCATTTGTACACAATAAGCCATTCGGTTCAAGATTATTTATATCTAAATTTAACCCATCGTGATAGGACCGGGAAAATCGAAAAAAAAAAAAAAATTGTATTTAATAATTTTTATACACATTTTTCTGGTATATTATTTGTTTCGAATTTATCTTTTGGTCTAAACTTTTTATATTGTATAATGTATTTTGTAAATGGAAATAATAACATAAATATCTCTTTGAATTAATACAGCAAAGCATGTGAGTGATGGGAAGGTAACACTGTGTCTTCTTAAAATTCTGCTGAGAATTAGAAAAAGTAGTAAATTCAAGAATGGGACTCTCTGCGATCAATTGGTGTAAAATTAGTCCTTATAACCAAATGATGACATAAATACTTGACATTTGCTATACATTTAGATTTGATTCGTGTGAACGTGTTTGGTTTAAATATCGGTTATAATCCTGGTGGTCACGCGAGTTGATAAGTCGATAACAAATGTGACATAGATTAGTCGATAACAAATGTAAAATAGATTAGTCGATAACAAATGTGACATAGATTAGTCGACAACAAATGTGACATAGATTAGTCGATAACAAATGTGACATAGATTAGTCGACAACAAATGTGACATAGATAAGTCGACAACAAATGTGACATAGATTAGTCGATAACAAATGTGACATAGATTAGTCGATAACAAATGTGACATAGATTAGTCGATAACTTATGTAAAATAGATTAGTCGATAACAAATGTGACATAGATTAGTCGATAACAAATGTGACATAGATTAGTCGATAACAAATGTAAAATAGATTAGTCGATGACAAATGTAAAATAGATTAGTCGATAACAAATGTGACATAGATTAGTCGATAAAAAATGTGACATAGATTAGTCGATAACTTATGTAAAATAGATTAGTCGATAACAAATGTAAAATAGATTAGTCGATAACAAATGTGACATAGATTAGTCGATAACAAATGTAAAATAGATTAGTCGATAACTTATGTAAAATAGATTAGTCGATAACAAATGTGACATAGATTAGTCGATAACTTATGTAAAATAGATTAGTCGATAACAAATGTAAAATAGATTAGTCGATAACAAATGTGACATAGATTAGTCGACAACAAATGTAAAATAGATTAGTCGACAACAAATGTAAAATAGATTAGTCGACAACAAATGTGACATAGATTAGTCGATAAAAAATGTGAAATAGATTAGTCGATAACAAATGTGACATAGATTAGTCGATAACAAATGTAAAATAGATTAGTCGACAACAAATGTGACATAGATTAGTCGATAACAAATGTGAAATAGATTAGTCGATAACAAATGTAAAATAGATTAGTCGATAACAAATGTAAAATAGATTAGTCGACAACAAATGTGACATAGATTAGTCGATAACAAATGTGAAATAGATTAGTCGACAACAAATGTGACATAGATTAGTCGATAACTTATGTAAAATAGATTAGTCGACAACAAATGTGACATAGATTAGTCGATAACAAATGTGACATAGATTAGTCGATAACAAATGTAAAATAGATTAGTCGATAACAAATGTGACATAGATTAGTCGATAACAAATGTAAAATAGATTAGTCGACAACAAATGTGACATAGATTAGTCGATAACAAATGTGACATAGATTAGTCGATAACAAATGTAAAATAGATTAGTCGACAACAAATGTGAAATAGATTAGTCGATAACAAATGTAAAATAGATTAGTCGACAACAAATGTGACATAGATTAGTCGATAACAAATGTGACATAGATTAGTCGATAACAAATGTGACATAGATTAGTCGATAACAAATGTAAAATAGATTAGTCGACAACAAATGTGAAATAGATTAGTCGATAACAAATGTAAAATAGATTAGTCGACAACAAATGTGACATAGATTAGTCGATAACAAATGTGACATAGATTAGTCGATAACAAATGTGACATAGATTAGTCGATAACAAATGTAAAATAGATTAGTCGACAACAAATGTGAAATAGATTAGTCGATAACAAATGTAAAATAGATTAGTCGACAACAAATGTGACATAGATTAGTCGATAACAAATGTGACATAGATTAGTCGATAACAAATGTGACATAGATTAGTCGATAACTTATGTAAAATAGATTAGTCGACAACAAATGTGACATAGAGTAGTCGATAACAAATGTGACATAGATTTGTCGATAACAAATGTAAAATAGATTAGTCGATAACAAATGTGACATAGATTAGTCGATAACAAATGTGACATAGATTAGTCGATAACAAATGTGACATAGATTAGTCGATAACTTATGTAAAATAGATTAGTCGACAACAAATGTGACATAGATTAGTCGATAACAAATGTGACATAGATTAGTCGATAACAAATGTGACATAGATTAGTCGATAACTTATGTAAAATAGATTAGTCGACAACTGATGTAAAATAGATTAGTCGATAACTTATGTAAAATAGATTAGTCGATAACTGATGTAAAATAGATTAGTCGATAACAAATGTAAAATAGATTTGTCAATAACAAATGTACAATAGATTAGTCGATAACAATTGTAAAATAGATTAGTCGATAACAAATGTAAAATAGATTAGCCGATAACAAATGTAAAATGGACACCTTGATAACAAGGTGTAAAAATTGGCCAGTCGAACACTGTGCAAACAAGCCCCCCGATAGCTTAATCGTGCCCACACCAGAGTCCCGTGGGTTAACGCTCTGATTCTAGGTTGAAGCCCGGTACACGGCCGACAACCCCAAGCCCTCTCTCCATCTCGGTCCCAGCCTGTGCTTAAACTGAGGGCTAGCCGCCATGGAACGAAACTTTTTTTTTCCCCCCATCTCTTTCTTCTCCAGACATGATTTGTTCCACTCACTCACAATTTAGCCTGGTTCTGCTCAAACTCACGTGATGGATTTACTTTTTTGCGTGTAACTTTTATTTTTAAAAAAAAATAACATTGTTGCCATATGAATAATCGATTCGATTTATACATAAAAGAACATTACAGTGCAAATTTCGGTGATGTTCCTCGCTGTATGCTATGTAACGGAAATAACAAAACTATCGAATAGTTAACAGGAAATAAGTCAGAGCGCATGCGCAGTGAAAAAAACGGCTTTATTTATTTTTGTTTTCCAATGGTGTATTTTCTTCAGTTTCAGAGCCTCACGGTTTCAAAGCCACCTTTACAGGTTAGCTGGTGGACTTGTGTGTGTGTTAATTAGTGACCGCGATGACGTCATAAGAAGACGAGCGTTGTGCGTGGTTGATTAAGTGGTAACCTTTGTGACTGGTTGTACGGCGCTGTGGTCAGACTGTGTACGAAAAGATGATGGTAGGTAGGGTGAAGGCGAGCGGCCTCTGCTACCTTGTCCTACTTTGTCTTACCCTCGTCACACACGTGTCGGCTCACCACGAGGAGGAAGAGGAGCAGTCGGAAAATAGAGGTAATCGATTGGTGTGTTGAAGGTGTGTGGTGGGAGGGGAGGTGCATTGGGAGACGGGGGTGTCAGCTGTTATGGTGGGCATAAAAGGAAAAAAGGGGGGGGGGTTTGTGAGATAATCCTGAGAAAGTTACAAGAAAACATTGCAAATATGTAGATGATCGATTTCTTTGTTATATGCATACTATGGTAGCTTTGACATACTTGTACACATGGAGTACACTTCGTTATATGCATACTATGGTAGCTTTGACATACTTGTACACATGGACTACGCTTCGTTATATGCATACTATGGTAGCTTTGACATACTTGTACACATGGACTACGCTTCGTTATATGCATACTATGGTAGCTTTGACATACTTGTACACATGGACTACGCTTCGTTATATGCATACTATGGTAGCTTTGACATACTTGTACACATGGACTACGCTTCGTTATATGCATACTATGGTAGCTTTGACATACTTGTACACATGGAGTACACTTGATTATTTGCATATTTTGGTTGCTTTGATTCACTTGTACACATGGACTTCACACAGCTCTATTGGTTGAGATTACTATATTCCTACACACATTACACACACGCCAAGCTACTAGTATCGATAAGTGCACAATGTATAAACTATTTCGAATAATTTTTTATTACGTCTTGTGCCAAGACCGTAGATTTTTTAAGCAATTTTTATTAAGGGTTTCTTTCTCTTATGCTCATGATCATTGTGATTGTTTTTAAGAATGAAAATATGTCGTCTGATACATCATCATTTCATAAACTCAAACTTGTGATATAACCATTCTGGTGAACATGTCATTTGATTCAAATACCCAACCAACATACCAAGGTATTTGTAATCCATTTCTGTCATTAACCTTACAGTAATTAGTCGTAATAAAATCTTCATTTTGTTAACTAAAATTGAGTCCAATGTTGACTTTGTTTTCTTGATTTTTGATATATTTACTTTTATTTGTCTATTTGTTTGTTTGAAATCGATTAATAATAAATACAAGTTTAATGTAATTGTAATTAATAATCAAATCATGATCAGGTGATCAAAGTCTACTTTAATTAATATTTGAGAAAATTATTGTGAATTAAGTACCGATAACTTAAATAAAAATTATTTGATGTCTTGTTCTATGTCAATAATTTGAGAACATAGAAATGAGTCGGAAAGCTAAATCAAAACAAGATCCTAATCCCTGGACACAAAACCAAAGTTACAGTAATTTAGTTTGAGAATCACTTTTGTACATTTGTAAAGGATCACTTTCACAGCTCAATGACAGACTTGCTTTTTGTCTCTTTCTACAAATTAGTGGACACACTTGCATTAGCAAATCTCTTAATTATAACAATACACTATGAAATTAGCCATCCTTCTACTAATTACAGACTTACATAGTCCCCAATCCTTCTAATTACACTACACACACATAATCCATTATCCTTCTAATGACACGACACACTTGCACAAGTCGTTCTCAATTATTCTCCACTAATTAAACAACACACTTACTTAAGTTGCACTCAAAATAATTAATCTAAACACACAAGTTATTCTCCCACAATTAAACAACACACTTACACAAGCCATCCTCCCACTAATTAAACAACACACATAAGCCATTCTCCTACTAATTAAACAACACACTTACACAAGCCATTCTCCCAATAATTAAACAACACACATAAGTCATTCTCCTACTAATTAAACAACACACTTACACAAGCCATTCTCCCACTAATTAAACAACACACTTACACAAGCCATTCTCCCACTAATTAAACAAGACAATTACACAAGCCATTCTACCACTAATTAAACAACACACTTACACAAGCCATTCTCCCACTAATTTAACAACACACTTACACAAGCCATTATCCCACTAATTAAATACCACACTTACACAAGCCATTCTCCCAATAATTAAACAACACAGTTACACATGCCATCCAACCACTAATTAAACAACATACTTGCACAAGCCATTCTCCCACTAATTAAACAATATACTTACACAAGCCATTCTCTCACTAATTAAACAACACACTTACACAATCCATCTCCCACTAATTAAAGAACACACTTACACAAGCCATTCTCACACTAATTAAACAACACACTTACACAAGCCATTCTCCCACTAATTAAACAACACACTTACACAATCCATTTTCCCACTAATTAAAGAACACACTTACACAAGCCATTCTCACACTAATTAAACAATGCACTTACACAAGCCATTCTCCAACTAATTAAACAACACACTTACATAAGACAATCTCTCACTAATTAAACAAAACAATTACACAAGCAATTCTCCCACACTGACACAAGCAATTCTCCGAGTAATAAAACAACACACTTACACACGCCATTCTTCCACAATTAAACAACGCACTTACACAAGCCATTCTCCCACAATTAAACAACACACTTACATTGGCCATTCTCCAACTAATTAAACAAAACAATTACACAAGCAATTCTCCCACACTGACACAAGCAATTCTCCTAGTAATTAAACAATACACTTACACATGCCATTCTCCCATAATTAAACAACACACTTACACAAGACATTTCCCACTAATTTAACAACACACTGACACAAGCAATTCTCCGAGTAATTAAAAAACACACTTACACAAGCCATTCTCCCACTAATTAAACAAGACAATTACACAAGCCATTCTCCCACTAATTAAACAACACAATTACACAAGCCATTCTCCCAATAATTAAACAACACACGTACACAAGCCATTCTCCCACTAATTAAACAAAACAATTTCACAAGCCATTCCCTCACTAATTAAACAACACACTTACACAAGCCTTTCTCCCAAAAAAAAAACAACGCACTTACACAAGCCATTCTCTCACTAATTAAACAACACACTTACACAATCCATTCTCCCACTAATTAAAAAACACACTTACACAAGCTATTCTCCCACTAATTAAACAACACACTTACAAAAGCCATTCTCCCACAATTAAACAACACACTTACACAAGCCATTCTCCCACTAATTAAACAACACACTTACAAAATCCATTTTCCCACTAATTAAAGAACACACTTACACAAGCCATTCTCCCACTAATTAAACAACACACTTACACAAGCAATTCTCCAAACTAATTAAACAACACACTTACACAAGCCATTCTCCCACAATTAAACAACACACTTACACAAGCAACTCTCCCACTAATAAAACAACACACTTACACAAGCCATTTTCCCACAATTAAACAACACACTTACACAAGCCATTCACCAACTAATTAAACAACACACTTACACAAGCCAATATCACACTAATTAAACAAAACAACTACCAAGCAATTCTCCAACACTGACAAAAGCAATTCTCCGAGTAATTAAACAACACACTTACACACGCCATTCTCCCACAATTAAACAACACACTTACACAAGCCATTCTCCCACAATTAAACAACACACTTACACAAGCCATTCTCCCACTAATTAAACAAAACAATTACACAAGCAATTCTCCCACACTGACACAAGCCATTCTCCCACTAATTAAACAACACACTTACACAAGCCATTCTCCTACTAATTAAACAACACACTTACACAAGACATTCTCCCACTAAATAAACAACACACTTACACACGCCATTCTCACACAATTAAACAACACACTTACACAAGACATTCTCCCACTAATTAATCAACACACTTACACAAGCCATTCTCCCACTAATTAAACAAAACACGTACACAAGCCATTCTCCCACTAATTAAACAACACACTTACACACGCCATTCTCCCACTAATTATACAACACACTTACACAAGCAATTCTCCCACAATCAAACAACACACTTACACACGCCATTCTCCCGCTAATTAAACAACACACTTACACAAGCCATTCTCCCACTAATTAAACAACACACTTACACATGCCATCCTACCACTAATTAAACAACACACTTGCACAAGCCATTCTCCAATTAATTAAACAACACACTTACACAAGCCATTCTCCCACTACTTTAACAACACACTTACACAAGCCATTCTCCCACTAATTAAACAACAAACTTACACAAGCCATTCTCACAATAATTAAACAACACACTTACACATGCCATCCTACCACTAATTAAACAACATACTTGCACAAGCCATTCTCCCACTAATTAAACACCACACTTACACAAACCATTTCCCCACTAAATTAACAACACACATACACAATCCATTCTCTCACTAATTAAACAACACACTTACACAAGCCATTCTCCCACTAATAAAACAACACACTTACATAAGCCATTCTCCCACTAATTAAACAACACACATAAGACATTCTCCTACTAATTAAACAACACACTTACACAAGCCATTCTCCCACTTTTTAAACAACACACTTACACAAGCCATTCTCCCACTAATAAAACAACAGACTTACATAAGCCATTCTCCCACTAATTAAACAACACACATAAGCCATTCTCCTACTAATTAAACAACACACTTACACAAGCCATTCTCCCACTAATAAAACAACACACTTACATAAGCCATTCTCCCACTAATTAAACAACACACGTAAGCCATTCTCCTACTAATTAAACAACACACTTACATTGGCCATTCTCCCACCAATTAAACAAAACAATTACGCAAGCCATTCTGCCACTAATAAAACAAGACAATTACACAAGCCATTCTCCCAATAATTAAACAACACACTTACACAAGCCATTCTCCCACTAATTAAACAACACACTTGCACAAGCCATTCTCCCACTAATTAAACAACACACTTCACAAGCCATTCTATCTTCTTATTAAACAACACACTTACACAAGCCATTCCCCCACTAATTAAACAACACACTTACACAAGCCATTCTCCCACTAATTAAACAACACACTTACACAAGCCATTCTCCCACTAATTTAACAAAACACGTACACAAGCCATTATCCCAATAATTAAACAAGACAATTACACAAGCCATTCTCCCAATAATTAAACAACACACTTACACAAGCCATTCTCCCACTAATTAAACAACACACTTACACAAGCAATTCTACCACTAATTAAACAACACGCTTACACAAGCCATTCTCCCACTAATTAAACAACACACATAAGCCATTATTCTCCTACTAATTAAACAACACACTTACACAAGCCATTCTCCCACTATTTAAACAACACACTTACACATGCCATTATCCCACTAATTAAACAAGACAAATACACAAGCGATTCTCCCACTAATTAAACAACACACTTCACAAGCCATTCTATCTTCTTATTAAACAACACACTTACACAAGCCATTCTCCCACTAATTAAACAACATACTTCACAAGCCATTCTATCTTCTTATTAAACAACACACTAACACCAGCCATTCTCCCACAATGAAACTACACACTTACACAAGCCATTCTCTCACTAATTAAACAACACACTTGCACAAGCCATTTATCCCATAAATTAAACAACACACTTACACAAGCCACAAATGGGAATATGGGAAATTTATTTATGTATTATTGATATTTCACTTTTACAAATAATTCTTCATTTTATCCTCTCCCTGTAATCAAAACGGAGATGGGATTCCAAAGCTAAATTGCTAGAATTGAATTTTGTGAACTTGTTCCAAAATACACCTGGAAATGCACATCAGTATGGTGCACATGTATGATAAGTAAATGCACTCAAATTTGGGGGAGGGGGAAGGATGAATTTAAGATCGATGATCGCCAGAATTGCAATAAGTCTTTCTCTAAAGAAATATCTTAAAGCTTTTTGTGAATATTTAAAGCTATTTGTGAATATTTAAAGCTATTTGTGAATATTTAAAGCTATTTGTGAATATTTAAAGCTATTTGTGAATATTTAAAGCTATTTGTGAATATTTAAAGCTATTTGTGAATACACATATCTTTTTGTGAATATATAAAGACACAGGGCAAGTATCGTGATTGACGCCATTAACTTTGTCAGACACACGATACGGTTTGGAGGGGTCACATGCAGTTTTGTGGTCTCATGCAGTTTTGGGGTCACATTTAGTTTGGGGTCACTTGTAGCTTAGGGTCACTTGTATTTTGGGGTCACATGTAGGTGGATGTCAAGTGCAGTTCGGGATCACATGAAGTTTGGAGTCAAATACAGTTTGGGGTCACATACAGTTTGGGGTCACATACAGTTGGGGTCACTTGTAGCTTAGGGTCACTTGTATTTTGGGGTCACATGCAGTGTGGGATCACTTGTATTTTGGGGGTCTTGTTTAATTTGGGGTAAAATCAATTTTTGGGTAACATGTATTTTGGGGTCACATGTAGTTACGGGTTAGTTACGCAGTTGGGTGTCACTTGTAGTTTAGTGTCACAAGTATTTCGGGGTCACGTGTATTTCAGGGTCACGTGTATTTTGGGGTCACGTGTATTTGGAGGTTAGCTGTTTTGAGATATTTGAGTTAACCAGTTATAAACTTTTGCCCTGACCCCCGACTTGACGTTGAACATTCCAACCTACCCTGACACAAATGTCCTTATGGTCGTAACAACCTGTAACCTTGTCACACAGGTGAATACGAGAAGCGTCTGCTGTTCGATCTGTTCGAGAAGAATGGTTACAACCCGCTGATTCGGCCAGTGGTCAATGAGAGTGACACTCTGATGATCAGATTCAACCTGGCACTCAGCCAGATCATCAACATGGTCAGTGTTCTGTTAGCATGTATTGTGTAGACAATCCCGATATCCTCTTGACTAGACAATCATGAAATCCTATGGACGGGACGGTCATGATATCCTCTTGACGATAAAAGTATGATATCATTTTTTTAAATGCCTTAAATGTCAAGGATTATGATTAGTTTAATTTGGTGAAGATTTCCATTTCCTTTGAGCATGAGATTAGATCTTCTTTATATTGATGTCATTTTGTTTCTTGGAGTGACATTTCCATTTATTCGGTATCGTCATGTCATTTAAGTTTTAACCACATAAAAAAAATAATAATATTTGAAACAGATTTCTTGAAATGTTAACTTATTTAATAGAATTCAAAGTAACTGCTGTATATCTAAATGACAAAGTATCATCTATTGGCTGATACTAACGGGAAATTTGGAAATGTTCTCTGCATTTCTTGAATTCCAATTCTGCAATTGTTAGAAATATTCTAACATCCATAAAGGAAAAGGGCGGATGAGGCAGATTATTTTAAGAGCAAAGACTTGCCAGAATAGCAATTACAACTGCTTCGGAGAAATCCGTTAAAGCTATAAAATGTATTTATAGAATCGTGGAATAAGTGTTAAATCCCAAACAAAAATGTTCAGGGTTCAGCAGAGGATGTGCTCACGACCACCGTCTGATTAGATAACGCTCTCTCAACCCATATAAAAAGCTCAAAAATAAAGCAATTGTACAAGACAATGTATTCAAGTATAACAGATAACACACATTAATCAAACCAGTCTGAAAGACAAAGAAAATGTTTCAATAATATTAAATAATTAAAGTGATCCAAATGTAGGAATTATAAAGGACTATTTCATATGAATTTGGTTTTTAGGTTAAACCCCTTTTCATTATTCAAATCTATAAAAAAATATTTCAAAAGTTATTTATTGATATTAATGACTTGTAATATGTCATATTTCTTATGTCAATAAAAGTTTTAAAATTGTATTTTTTTAAAATAATAGTATTTATGTAACGTAATGTGCACAGTGGAAAATAACTGATCTGATACCTAAAAATCAACTATCTTAACATGGTAAATCATTCCAGGATGAGGTCAACCAGGTGATGAAGACAAATGTCTGGCTTCAACTGGTGAGTAATGCTTTAAAAGTCTGCTACAATCATGGCTGGTGTACGTGGTCCCGTTTTGTACACGGTCAGGAGGTGTAAATGGTCAGGTGGTGTTACTGGTCAGGGGTGTACATGCTTAGGTGGTGTCCATAGGTGTTTACCGTGGTCAGGTGGTGTACACCCATAGGGGGTGTCCTTGCTCAGTTAATGTACGAAAATAGGGGGATGTGTACAAACTTAATCTGTGTACCAACTCTGAATGTTAGATACATTAAGGCTGTGCACAATCTCCGAATGTTATACACCCATGGCTCAGATACGCACAAATGATGTGTACACAGTTATCATACCAAGTCGACAGTTGCATTAAAATCATACTGTATCCCCAACAGTACTGGCATGACTATCAGCTGCAGTGGGATCCGGCTCTCTATGGAAACATTGCATCAATTAGGATACGACCAGACAAGCTCTGGACACCGGACTTTGTCCTGTTCAACAAGTAAGGATGACCATTTACATCATGGTAGCTGCTCTTCTGTAGCAGTTTTTTGTTTTTTGTTTTGTTTTTTATAAATGTTATTTTATTTATATCATATATACTTTATGTTTTTCTACTCTTAGATAGTCTACTCTCATAGGACGGCAAGATTATATTTATATTGTCTTCATAGGACACTGTTGCCGTTGAGACTGCAAGATTGTTATTGTCTTTATAGGACAATGTTGCCATTGTGATGGCAAGATTACATTGTCTTTATAGGACACTGTTCTGTTGAGATGGCAAGATTATGTTTTCTTTATAGAGCACTGATGTCATTGAGACAACGAGATTACATTGTCTTTTCCAAATAATGCCGCCAGTTTATCGTAATGACTTTTCATATCGTTAGGTGTTGTAAAAATAAATCTCCCCCTTAAATGGCTTTTCATCGAAGATTATATGATGTTTAGCAACTGCAACAGTTTTACATCATCTTAAGTAAATCTCGCCGATATTAACAGTATCACTCAATCTCAACTCCCAGTTGATTAAAACAGTGAATTTTTCAACTAAATATATTAGCACTGAAATAATTGTCATTTAAAAATGTGTTGTTCCTTGTGTTCTTTGCGTGTGTTCCTACACCCCCCACCCCACCCCCCCCCCCCTCCTTTTCTCATCGGCCTATTGAAATTATCAAAAAGATATGATACACCGTTTGTGTTACTGTACACTACGTTCTGTCGAAATAAGAACACGATGTGTGTTAATGTCAATTATTGTGGACCATTTGTTTGAATTCAGTTAAATCATATGTGAATGTGGCTTAATTTAAAAAAAATGAAGTATTAAACAAATGAAGTATTAAACCAATGATTCTAATTTAGTTCAACCTGATATTAATGTGGGTTCTTATTATACTAGTTTGTGATATTATGGTCCAATGTGGGGTGTTATGACTCTAATATGGAGTTTTATGATACCAATGTGTGGTATTGGGATACTAATGCTGGGTATTGTGATACTAATGCGGAGTATCCTACTCTTTCAGTGCTGATGGCAACTTTGAGGTGACCTATAAGTCCAACTGTGTCCTCTACTCAAGCTCTGAAGTTAACTGGATCCCCCCGGCTATCTATCACAGCTCCTGCTCCATTGACGTCAAATACTTTCCTTTTGACCAGCAGAAATGCCAAATGAAATTCGGCTCCTGGACCCACAAGGGGACATCTCTTAAATACAGCTTCGACAAAGACAGGGACAAGCTGGACCTGGTCGACTACCTCAAAAGCGGAAGTTGGGACATCATCGACTGCCCCGGTAAAATTGTCCCGTTCACGGACGAGACGACGGGAGATCAAAAAGAACAGATCATCTTTGAGTTCGTTCTGCGGAGGAAGACGCTATTCTACACAGTCAACCTCATCATCCCGTGCGTTCTGATATCATTCGTCACGTCGTGTGTCTTCGCTCTGCCAGCCCACGGGGGCCAGAAGATAACACTTTGTATTTCGGTGCTGTTCGCGCTGGTTGTGTTCCTGTTGCTGGTGTCTAAGATCCTGCCGCCGTCGCTGACCATTCCACTGATCGCAAAGTACCTGCTCTTTACATTTCTGATGAACGTGATCGCGATATTCGCCACGGTGGTCATCATCAACCGGAACTGGATCACGCCCAGCACCCAGGAAATGCCGTACTGGGTCCGGGTAGTGTTCCTACGGGAACTCCCCAAGTACCTCCTGATGGCGCGACCAGACTACCAGCGGAGATGGAGGGGCCCGACAAACCCTGAACACAACATCATACAGCGGATTCCCGACACGCAACACATCGGCGTGGCGAGCAGCGACGATGACGATGAGGTATTTGAGCTGTCGGCCGGACACAGCCCCCGTCCTCAACGGAACAGGCAAGACGATAGGCAGGGTCAGCACACGGTTGGAGGCGCCATGGGAATGTCGGAGAGATCACGTGATCAGGGTGAACTGGGCCCAGGGGTCAAGCCCTTCGAGATGACACCCGAACTGCGGAACACCCTCGAGTCAGTCAAGTTTATCTACCAACACCTCAAGCAAGAACAAGAATATGTTCTGGTAAGTTGTAAGGACATTATTTTTTATACTTCCACGTGGATTCCGATCTTACTTGTATTCAGTGATTATTTCAGAAATTTTCCCTCTCGTGGGTGGGGGGTGGCACTTCAGAGTTTTCGGGGATTGGGGCAGTTCCAGCAGTTCCAGCAGTTCCAGTTGATTTATTGTTGGACATATTTTTGCTTGGGGGGTGGGGGCCACATGGCTTTCCCCGGGGGGAGGGGGGCACACGGAGATATAGCTGAAAGAAACCCTGCTTGAATCTTTTATCATGTTTAGCCTTTCTCTGTCTGTTGCCTTTGGTTGTGTATGAACTGTTTACAATGATACAGTAGCAAGCATTATTTATTGTTCTCATAATAGTTTTCATTATTCAGTCCCCTCATACATCGTCAATCATCGCCATTCATCGTCAATCATCGCCATTCATCGTCAATCATCGACATTCATCGTCAATCATCGCCATTCATCGTCAATCATCGCCATTCATCGTCAATCATCGCCATTCATCTGCTTTGAAATTGAGCTCGAGTACCAGAATATTTAAGGACAGATTTTAATTTACCATTCCAGTTTTCATACGCTTATAAGCGAATATTTCTTTCATTGCGTCATTTACAATAGTTTTGTCTCACATCTGTAACATCAAGACTCTACGTAGATTGTTTGATATTAATCCAAAAATGTTTTTAATATAAAGCTCCTGTTACAAATGCATTCAAATTAAAAAAAGTCTTTACCCATCTAAACCCCCCATCTAAAAACCTAGCGAATATTTCTTTCATTGCGTCATTTACAATAGTTTTGTCTCACATCTGTAACATCAAGACTCTACGTAGATTGTTTGATATTAAACCAAAAATGTTTTTAATATAAAGCTCCTGTTACAAATGCATTCAAATTAAAAAAAGTCTTTACCCATCTAAACCCCCCATCTAAACCCCCCCCCCCCATCTTACGTATCCATTATCAAGTACATATCTTAAATCCCCAGTGTGTCAATATCATAACCATATTTAAATTTCCTAGTAGGACATTCCTTAATATCATGTACTCATCTAAATTCCCTATTATGACTTTCCCAATATCATGTACATATATAAACTCCCAAGTATGGCATACCCTAATATCATGGACATATCTAAATTTCCTAGTGTGGCATTCCTTAATATCATGTACATACCTAAATCCCCTAATGTGACATTCCCCAATATAATGTACATACCTAAATCCACTAGTGTGACATTCCCCGACATCATGTACATATCGAAATTGCCCATCCCTGACGTTCTCCCATTTCCCCTTTCAGATCCTTGAGGACTGGAAGTATGTTGCACGAGTTATGGACAGGCTGCTGCTCATCATATTTCTACTGGTCACACTCTCGGGCACTGCTGGGATCCTCATCAACGCTCCACACATCCTGGAGTTTGTCGACCAGGACAAAATTATCAAAGAGCTGGTCGACTATATCAAGAGTAAGCAACAAGCCTAAAAAAATTTTTAGGCACATAGAGGAAAAAAAGGTATTCCAAAATAAAAACGTGTGGTACCATTTATACACAGTGTGGTCGACCATGAAGGCCTCGGCTCCTGGTCAAAGAAGGTCATTTCAAGAGAAGACAGTCGTAGAAATATAAGGGATGTCTCGTAGGAAGATAAATAGTATAAAACATGTGCTGAAAGAAGGTGGTTGAACACAGTTCTTCTTTCTTCTCTGTGGCTGGTCTCGGGATGAGAGAGAAAGAGCTTCAAGGGTTCGCTTACAACCGTTTCATCCTGGACATATTGTATGTGTTCTTCATATGACCAAGTAAGGCCGAAATGGAAGGTTAGAATCATAAATAAACTGAATCACACTTTAAAAAATAAACTGACAATAAATTGTATGTAAAAATGATTAATAATTATGTCTTTTTCTTCAGTTTAAACAAGCATCCTTGACCTTTTCTTAATAAGAATGAGATCATAAATTGGTTCAATAGTTGAGACTCCGTTTATTTGTTTAAATTCGGTGTCTAGCGCAAATAAAAACCATTGAAATATTATTTGTGTCTTCATTTTGCAGCAATTTGTCATGCTATATATTTTAAGTCACTGTCAAGGCACTGCATTCATTATATGATGGTTTCGTACTGGTGAAACTGCTGGCAACGTGTTCATAAGATAGGAACAATATAAGATGAAGGCCATTAGTATTCTGTTATACTTAATTTTCAGACAGCTTTATTATATCAAATTTTATATTTATATTATTATCAGAACACATATGCTTTCTCAAAATAAACGTGATTTTCTGTTCAAATATTTTTTTTTAAACGAGATTTGTGACTTCATATTCGTTCATTAAAGAAATGTTCACGTTGGTCCTTATCCTTCTGTTGCCCCTACCGCTGTGGTAATGTAATGATTCTTTATATTTAAAAAGCTTTCTGGAATCTACTTTGTTTAAACACCTTCTTAGCAAAAGGCAAATCAAACACCCTGACACCACTAGTGCGCGTTTGATGAACCCTTGGTATAGTTGTGCTAGAAATGAACTGCATTGAACTATACTGGGAATGGTAGAAGATAAGCATTTAGGACTATGTGGAGAGGGGAGGGGTAATTAAGTAGTTGGGGGTGGTGAGGACAGCTAGGTAAGTAGTCCAGGAAGTGGAAAGAGTCAGCTAGGTAAGTAGTTGGGTGATGGAGTGGGTCAGCTAGGTAGGTAGTTGGGTAATGGAGTGGGTCAGCTAGGTAAGTAGTTCGGTGATGGAGTGGGTCAGCTAGGTAAGTAGTAGGGTGATGGAGTGGGTCAGCTAGGTAAGTAGTTGGGTGATGGAGTGGGTCAGCTAGGTAAGTAGTTGGGTGATGGAGTGGGTCAGCTAGATAAGTATTTCAGGGATAAATAGGGTAAGATGCGTAAGAAGTAGAGGAGTAGGAGAGAGTCAGCTAGGTAAGTAGTTGGGTGATGGAGTGGGTCAGCTAGGCAGGTAGTTGGGTGATGGAGAGGGGAAAACACGCATATAGTAAAGAAGGTGGGTAGGGCCAGGTAGGTAATTTGTCGAGATGTACTACAACTGTGATGAGGAATCAATGTTTTATGAAAAAAAAATTATTTTACCCAAAACAAACTGTTAGGAACTAAAGAATAAATATTTTGAATTCCACAAGATTTTTTTAACATACAAATTTCGCTCAAAGATTTTTGCATTAATTGAGTTATTTATAAAAATCCAAAGGTCTCATGGATTCCATTCTATCTTATTTATATTTAAAAAGTCTTGCGATCAAATGGGAAATGTAAATTAGATTTACAAGTCATCATGGTGCCAATGTATTTTTCGGGATGTTATCATTATGGAACATCTTGATGTTACGTCTGGATGCTTTAGTCGTTAATATCGGTAAATGCAACAGGCAAACCAACAACTCACAGGCAAACCAACAACTCACAGGCAAACCAACAACTCACAGGCAAACCACCAACTCACAGGCAAACCAACAACTCACAGGCAAACCACCAACTCACAGGCAAACCAACAACTCACAGGCAAACCAACAACTCACAGGCAAACCAACAACTCACAGGCAAACCAACAACTCACAGGCAAACCAACAACTCATTCTTAAGCTTTATCGGGAATAACGCTACGGTAAATTTGTGGTTCATGGGAGCAGCTCATCTGGAATAGAACAAATCATGTAACTCTGATATCCTTTATTCAGAAGAACTGTGTCTAGTGATCTGACTCATCGATCAGAACTTTCAGTTAAGATGATAGTTGGGATATCGGGTGGTTTAGGATATTGCTGTGACGTCATTTTTCTGTTTATTTCTGGTGGTCAGGCTTTTGGGGAAATTTATTTCCGGAAGTGGTCCACTTTTTTCTGGAATCTGCTTGATTTCAGTGGTAATTTATGGTTACAATACCACTTCAGCTGGTAATCTGCTTCATTTCAGTGGTAATTTATGGTTACAATACCACATCAGTTGGTAATCTGCTTCATTTCAGTGATAATTTATGGTTACAATACCACATCAGCTGGTAATCTGCTTCATTTCAGTGATAATTTATGGTTGCAATACCACATCAGTTGGTAATCTGCTTGATTTCAGTGGTAATTTATGGTTACAATACCACATCAGTTGGTAATCTGCTTCATTTCAGTGGTAATTTATGGTTGCAATACCACATCAGTTGGTAATCTGCTTCATTTCAGTGGTAATTTATGGTTGCAATACCACATCAGTTGGTAATCTGCTTCATTTCAGTGGTAATTTATGGTTGCAATACCACATCAGTTGGTAATCTGCTTCATTTCAGTGATAATTTATGGTTGCAATACCACATCAGTTGGTAATCTGCTTCATTTCAGTGGTAATTTATGGTTGCAATACCACATCAGTTGGTAATCTGCTTGATTTAAGTGGCAATTTATGGTTATATGGCAATGCCACTTAAGTTGGTGCACTTTAACTAAAGATTGTCAATCTAACATATTTACGCATAGAGAGTAGGCTTGGCTGTTTTAATTGTACCTGAAAAGTGACATTTGAAAAATGTCACAATTTTATTCCATTCTATTTCTTCATCATTTAAATATTAATGTATGTTTTTCTTACTAATTTATTGATTTATGCTCACTTCAAAGAATTATTGAACATATTAAAAATCAAAGTGCAAGATATGAGACTTTGTTTGTTTATTAATTTCAACCCTATGTGGACATCTGCCCATCTAATTCTATTGGTTATTTGTTCTGTATCTCTCCACCCGCCAATGTGATTGGCAGGCCAACATATCCTACAAGATGAACAAGGCAAAAAATGGGAGTGCTGCCAATATTCTATCTGTTTGAAATGACAACCGCATCATTTGTTACGAAGGAGACATTATTATTTGTTATGTGAGAGAAGTTATTATTTGTAATGTGGGAGAAATTATTTTTTTTTATGAGGGAGACCTTATTATTTGCTATGTGAGAAGAGTTATTATTTGTTATGTGGGAGAAGTTATTATTTGTTATGTGGGAGAAGTTAGTATTTGTTATGTGGGAGAAGTTATTATTTGTTATGTGGGAGAAGTTAGTATTTGTTATGTGGGAGACGTTAATATTTGTTTTGTGAGAGAAGTTATTATTTGTTATGTGGGAGACATTATTCTTTGTCATGTGAGAGAAGTTATTATTTGTTATGTGGGAGACATTATTATTTGTTATGTTAGAGAAGTTATTATTTGTAATGTGGTTGAAGTTATTATTTGTTATGTGGTTGAAGTTATTATTTGTTATGTGGTTAAAGTTATTATTTGTTATGTGGGAGAAGTTATTATTTGTTATGTGGTTGAAGTCATTATTTGTTATGTGGGAGAAGTTATTGTTCGTTATGTGTGACGAGAACTATATTGTTTTAAATGCTATTTGAGATGAGAAAGTACCGAAGAGATCTTTTAAAAATAACGTAACAAGACACTAGATGCAAATATCACCATTGCCACCATTGCAAAAATTGCCACCATTGCCAAAATTGCCAACATTGCTACCATTTTCCTATATGCCATCATTGCCACCATTGCCAAAATTGCTACCATTGCCAAAATTTCCAAAATTTCCAAAATTGCCAAAATTGCCACCATTACCACCATTGCCAAAATTCCCACCATTGCCACCATAGCCCCGATTGCCAACATTGCCACCATCGCCCCATATGCCACCCGTTCTTTTTCATGATCTTTGAATCAATAACTGAATGTAACACTTAATCGTTTTATTCTCATGTAACCATCTTCATCTCTCTCAAACATATTCTGTCTTCCTCACTCTTCTAAGTTTCACCCACTGTTTTCTTCGTCTTTTTCTTTTTTTTTTTTTTACTTGTTTGCATAGCGCATTCTGTTCACTATGTCCCAGTGCTTTAGCTCTTCCAAACGTGCCCCCTGATGTCTCCAACGCTCCACCCAATGCCCTATTGATCGACCTCTACTTCTCAACTATCTCACCGAAAACGATCAAGCTTTTTAATTCCCATGCATCGATATCCTCTTTTTATTCGTACCGCGAACAAATTACCCGATATTACCCCAGTACAAGATTTTAGGGTAATGTAACCATACCATCATATGTTTTATATGTGTGTGAATATGTTATGTGTGGTACATTGTTGACAGATATATCGATCCGGTCATTAAGATAATAAGCTCTAATTGGGGGCATGGCGATGTACAGTTCAGACCATTTTTATAAAATGCTTTGCATTTTGGGAACCAGAAGCATAATGATAGTGTAACGATAGTGTAATGATAGTGTATTGATAGTGCAATGATAACGTAATGATAGTGCAATGATAGTGTAATGATAGTGTAATGATAGTGTAATGAAAGTGTAATAATAATGCAATGATAGTGTAAGGATAGTGTAATAATAGCGTAATGATAGTGCAACGCTAGTGTAATGATAGTGTAATAATAGTGCAATGATAGTGTAATGATAGTGCAATGAAAGTGTAATGATAGTGTAATAATAATAAATGATAGTGTAAGGATAGTGTAATAATAGCGTAATGATAGTGCAATGATAGTGTAATGATAGTGTAATAATAGTGCAATGATAGTGTAATGAAAGTGCAATGAAAGTGTAATGATAGTGTAAGTGAATTGACAACGTAATGATAGTGCAATGACAGTTTAATGATAGTGTAAGGATAGTATAATGAGAGTGTAATGATAGTGTAATGACAGTGTAATGATAGTTTAATGATAGTGCAATAATAACCTATGTAATGAGGCTATTTATGAGTGTTGCGTGTAATGAAGACATAACTTGTGGGGTATGTTAAAAAAGATTGTAAATGTGGAGTATGCAAGTGTGGGGGCAGAAAGGGTGGGATGATGCATATGGATCTTGGAAAAAAGTTTAATAATGGAATGTGATAACTTTCTTTTTAACAAATTTTAAATCCAAACTGTAAAACAGAATCTGGGGTTCAGTGGCTGTGAGTGCAACAAGAGACCCAGAGCTGTTATGGTAAACTGGTGATATGATGTTATGTTAAACTGGTTATATAGCGTCATGGTAAACTGGTAGTATGGTGTTATGGTAAACTGGTAATATGGTGTTATGGTAAACTGGTTATATAGCGTTATGGTAAACTGGTAATATGGTGTTATGGTAAACTGGTAATATGGTGTTATGGTAAACTGGTCTGGTGTTATGGTAAACTGGTAATATGGCCTTATGGTAAACTGGTAATATCGTGTTATGTTCAACTGGTAATACGGTGTTATGGTAAACAGGTATATCATAATCTTCCAATGAGCAAGACTTTGTAGTGATATCCCAAGAGCGAGAGTTTGTAATGATGTTCAAATGACCATGAATTTTTTGGTGATGTCGTATGAGCGAGAATTCCAGATGTTATAAATGCTCGCCTCGACGTTTTACCAAATAATTGTGACGTCGACATCATCTCCAAAACTCTGTCGTAACGATTTGTTATGAGCCACAACTTTGGGTCTTTTATAGTGGCTCATTCGGACAGTGGTCAAGCCTGTAAATCCATTATAACTTTCATCCCCACAACCTTACGGCTCGCTATCATCTGTATCTTTAAAAAGCACTCCATCCTAACACACACTCTTTCACCAATAGTTTTAGAAAAAAAAAATTAATCATTAAAAGAACTAACAGATCCATTCTTTACGCAAATTGTACCATGTAGGGACCAACTTTTGATGACGCTAGACTTGAAATTTCTAGCGAAGTTCTTTGCTCATTAAATGGGACTTAATGTGTGCATTATCTCTTTAAAGCGGGTTAATGTTACACAAAGTATGTGTGGAAATAAAACAATGGATGTTAAGCTTTAGTTATGATTAAATATATTCTTCTTCTTCTTTCTTATGCCTTTTCCATCCCGTCTGGGGCATTAGGCCGTCTACAAGATTAAATATATTACAAATGTAAATGTTTTGGCAAATGCCTTCATCAGCACATAATGTGTGTATGTCCTACATATACCTAAAAACTGAAAGAAAAATAAGAATGGGCTCAAGTCCCTAACGAAGACAAAGCTCAGAAAAACGGAAAGAAATTGGGTGGATGTAAAAATGTAAAAGCCAAACAGGAAAAAGACATTTGGTTTATACCGTATCGTAAAAATTATTTGTAATAATTAGTTTTCCGTACATATCACCTCAAGTGTATTACACCTTATAATCTTTTTTCGCGAAACTGCAATGTCTACTATGTTATTATGGCTAGCTTTATTTAAATGTTTAGAAACGGGCAAAAAGGGATTTTTCATCGATGTTGTACAGGTGTTCCCGTAGACGTTCTCTAAGGCGACGATGACCTATATTCCCTGTGTATGATTTTCTACACTTTTTACAAACGATAGTGTAAATCACGTCGCGACTGGAGCAAGAAAAAACATTTTTGATTTTGAATTATACCAGATGGAAAGCGTTCTTATTAACTTCAATCACATAGAGACCCGTGTTATAATGGCGACGTATGCAACTTTTGTTACCGATGTGTGCTTTAATAGCAGAGAGCAGGTGGTTTCTAACACAATATTCCTAGGGCTTTTGTCCAGGTGAAAGCAAAAATGATTTTTTTTATTATTATTATTATTTTTAAACTATTGGTGAAAGGGTGTGTATTGGGATGGAGTGCTTTTTAAAGATACAGATGATAGCGAGCCGTACGGTTGTGGGGATGAAAGTTATAATGGATTTAGAGGCTTGACCACTGTCCGAATGAGTCACTATAAAAGAATCTTGCTTAGTAATAGCTTTAATTTGAGGGTATAATTTATGTCAGAAAATAATCCAACATTTCCGCTGTTCCTTTTTAAAAAAATCACCATAATTCCAGCAAATTCTTCTTAGTCTAAGCAGTTGAGAGACGGGAGACGGGAAGTTTGACATGGCTTAGCAGTAATCTACTTATAAGTTGTATCGCAGTCCAACCCTTTTACACGTAGCAATGCAGTCTTTGGATTAAGAAAGAAACAAAGTTTGCAGAAAACCGAACACACTTAACATACACTAGTTTCTTTCATTTAATGACGTTGTTGCTATTTCTTATTTGTCAACATTTTTTTTTTTAAATAATCAACCCCTAATCAACAAAGTTTTTCGTTTAAATCCCGTATATGGATTTTATAATTATTTTATATTTATACTCTCTACGACCCACCCACTTTTACACCGCAGATTTATTTCAGCCGTGAACTATTTCAGAAAAAACAAAAGAAAATATTACGCACCAAACGCACTTGCGATATTTAAAAACATCTCATTTAGCGCAGTTATAGGGAATTTCATTTAGTCAAATCAGTGGCATCATATTTTCTTCATCTTCCCTGTGAAAAACAGGAATGAGAATTTTTTTCGGGGGGTTGGGGTTGGCGTGGAGGGCTGAAAATGTGTTAGATGGTGTTGTCATCGGCAATGAGTCTATGTGCCAAGTAGCTCGATAGGTGGACGGGAAGTGGGTCAATGAGACGCATGAAGATTTTACCACGCATCCAGCGAGAAAGAAACATGAGAACAAAGGCAAAGTTAAGATGAAGGATTTAAAAGTAGCCAACACTATTTGTTGGGGCTAATCCTTATCTAAGTTAATCCTCTCCTAAGTAATTTTTCCTTCAGTTTAGTAGGACTACCACAATTAACCCAGATTATTTCAAAGATTATTTCCCTTTATTTTGTTATTTAAAAAAAAAATACAGCATCATTGTAACTCTTCAGTCTAGTTTTGTAGATATTTCATGTAAGGAGATTTCTTCGGGCAACAATGTTAAAGAATATTCTGCAAACTTTGCTTGTAAAAAAACAACCTAAGTTATGCATTAAATTGAACCGCTGCATTAGATGAAGTGCACTTTGGTGCTTGTTTCCACTGAATGGCAGGAGTAGGATTTTTTACATTGATTAAAGCATTTTAAACGCTAAAATCAATAAGGATCGTCACTTTGGGGGGAATTTGTGGAGGAAATGGGAATGGCCTGGGGAAAGGGGGGAGGGTGAGGTGTGGGGGTCGTGTTGGGGGGGATGGTGTAGCGGAGATGTTGCCAAGTTGTGCGATGCTGCATGAGACAAGATTTTAACATTATTGTGTTGCATAATCAATATATTTTGTATAAATACAATTCTAGCTTTTTATTATTATTATTAGTTATTTTAACTAAATGTATGCTAAAGATGTTTTGTTTTCTATCCTATATTTTATGGTCCACTTTTGATGCTTGGCCTTTTTAAACATGTCGTTTACTTTCTTGTTCTTTAAGACTATTTTGTTTATGCATGCATAGTTATTGTTTTCCAGCAAGTTCTTCTGCTATAACTTGCGTCTACTGTTTATTTTTCTATAGCCAACTATAATATCCAATGCCATTTTTGTACTTCACACATTGCTGCTAACCTGAGAATTTTAAGGTAACCTATGCCAAGTCTCGTGAATGGTCCATCCATGATGAGATAATCCAGAGAGATTTCTTCCCTCTTATTCATTTCCGTTTTTTCCCCGGACCAGAAAATGTTAGGTTAATTTCTTTGTTTTCTTCACCAAGAGGCAAAGGAGACATCGGAGGAGGTCGTCAGAGAGGAGCCGCCGTACCCATGGGAACATTCGCAAACAGATGCTCTGAGACGGGACAAAATTGGATTCTTTCTGTAACGATTCTCCTGGTAGGCATCGGGAAAACACTGATATGAATGAAAGAGAAATAGATTTTTTATCTGCAAACAGTGACGTGGTGTGTTCATAAGAGCATAAATCGTCAATGGGGATAATTGAGATGCGGTCTTTCTTTGGGGGGGGGGGGGGGAGGGGGGGATTTCAAAAGTTTTTTCCCGGCCCTGATACCAGATTGCCCCCCACCTTTTGTCTCCAGACTGGGACGATTACTCTAAAGGGAAATCCATTTTTTAGCTCTGTTTTCTGTTCTTTCTTTTGTTATAATCCTTGAGAATCGATGACTTGAACAATAATCTTTTAAGCTGAACAAAATACAATTTTTTTTGTAAATGCTCATGCCTGGTAAAACTTGAAGAAACTAATTTATTGAATTATTAAATTCTGTAAGAGAACATACATCCCAAATTAAAATATGTTTACTTTGATTGGAGAACGAACAAAAATGGGGTGTGGGTGGGTGGGGGAACGTGTATAATGAAATCATCTAAAAGTTGACTATGGAAATCATCCTTAAACATAAACATTTCCAATTGGAAACAGTTTAGAACAGACGAAAATGAACAAATCGAAAATCTTTTGTCGAATACTTGTTTAACAACATGTTAATTGTATATGAAAAGGAAATGAAGTATGTCTAAAAATAATGTGTAAAAATAAGAAGAAAGAGAGTGTAATATCGCTATTAGCTCTGACTGGTACATTTTCCTGCCACATGCTCGCCAAAAAAAGGGGTTCGGTCCAATAAATATCGTATCAACTTACATATAATTGTTTTTTAATGATACTCAAGCTAAATGTAAAAAAAAACCAAATTATTTAAAAAAAAATTAACAGACATTAGTATAGATTCGTTTTGAATTTCAAGAGGAAGAGAAGATAGAACCAGATAGATATTTTGAACTGCATGAGTAGCACGGGAATGGCAAAGATTTAGATGTAGAACGCATCTGATTCTAGATCAACAAATGTAACCAGAAAGCTCTCTATACTCGTTGAGTATCTTTTTCTCATTTTACAATTTTTTAAAAAATCCGACATCAGCCATTTTCCAGCCTTCCGATTATGTTACAGCAGCGGCAAGGAGGCACGCTCTGTCTACTTGTTAGCTTCATAGATCAACTTCAAGTACATCATGCCCAGGGTACCTGTCTCAAACAGGTACACGTGGAAGTTACACAGTAGGGCCTACCTTTTGATTTATAACATTTCAATGAACTAAACATATTTTTTTAAATATTTTTTTTAAATCAAGTTTCCAGCTTTGGTTAATTTAAAAAATGGAGACAGAATTGGTCTGTAACGAGAAGCTACGAAATGATGTTCTTTGTTTAAGTGTGGCATTAGGTCGACTAAATTACTTGGAAAGCTGATTTATTTTTATAAATTGTCTTCAAAAAATGAGTGAAAGTTTTTCGTTATTTTTAAATGTTGGGTTATTTTATTAAAATGAAACATTAACTCTTTATTAGTGGCCTGTTATAGGAAAGATTGTTAAGCCGGGGCCCTCACGATATCTACATGAATTGTTTAAACTGTATATTTTGTTGTAATAAAATTGTTTAAGATTTCCTTTAAGAGTTCTACTAGTGTTACCTTTGGTTCGAGAAGATGAGTAGAAGCGAAATCTATAGCCGAAAAGTAGGTCATTTTTTTAAATTAAATGTCATTTCTGCAATAAGGGAAACCCAAGAGAATTTTTTGTATAATTTATTTTTTTAACTTCTGGATTACGTCATCGTAAAACAATTTAATTATCAAACATGTTTGCCAGGTGAACTGCTTCATGTATGCAAGAGATTCTTTGGATTGCAATGTAACTGTAATGAGCCAACATGTAGACATTCTAAAAAACATCACGATCCCAGTGATCCTCACACGGACATAGAGACACACACTCTTAACACGAGTCAATCAACTGTTAAATGAATCGCCTGCACCCCTGGAGCACATCTGTGACGGGGGAGGGAGAGATATTCCAGATGTGGCTCAAGAAGGTGGCCATCGCCTGCATCTGTTAACACCTGTCAACAGTTGAGTTGTCTGTAATATTTCTTTTCAGCTGACTCCTGTTATTTCACGACTGCAAATGCATTAAATTCGCTTTAATTTGTCAATAAATGTGATAGCGTTTTTAGAGTGAGGCAACATATTTAGTCATCGAATTAATGAGATGTTCAAATGGACAACAGAATTACAGGAACATCTGATTATTAGAGTTTGAAGAATTTGGGCTGTAAATAGCTAAAGGGTTCATGTATTTTTAATTGACCGTGGTTTTGATAATAACTTGAATTCTTTTGCTCGCAGATTGCTATAGAACAGCGATTAACAATAATTACCCAATATTATTGCTTGTGTTTCATGCCCCACTTCATCAGTAGATTTATTTTCAATGCAGCTTCTAGTTTGAAATTGTTGCATCTGCCCCAGGGTCGAGCAGAGAATTTTTGGGCTCTAGTGAATGAATTTCTAATTTTGGGGCCCCAAAAATTTCAAAATAATTTTTCAGTCGTATCGATTGCCACACTTATGGGCCCCCAAGCGGGCAGGGCCCCCAAATGGGCAAAGTGATTTACTCGATTGCCTCGGCCTCTGCCCGGCCCTACTCTGCCCTCCCCCACCCAAAAATTATCAAAAGAAGAAAGTTGATAAATAATATTGTCAATGACACAAATAATTCCACATGGCTTTAAAGCTGACTTGAGCTCTCAATCAATGTTAGACAACTGATTTGAGCTCGGGATCAATGTCAGACAACTGATTTGAGCTCCCGATCAATGTTAGACAGTTGACTTGAGCTCACAATCAATGATAGACAACTGACTTGAGCTCCCGATCAATGTTACACAACTGATTTGAGCTCCCGATCAATGTTAGACAACTGACTTGAGCTCCCGATCAATGTTAGACAGCTGACTTGTGCTCTTGATCAATGTTAGACAACTGATTTGAGCTCCGGATCAATGTCAGACAGCTGACTTGAGCTCCCGATCAACCTTAGACCCAGAATGTTAAATACCGTACAATATAACAATGTTGGCACTGAACAAATCCTGGGGTCAATATCTGACACGTGTGCCAGGGGCTGACAGCTAGTTAAACAATCGAAAACTATTCAACTCACAAATATCTGGCTTATTAAGTTACATTTAAATGACTGGAATAAGCGCATTGCAGACACTATTACAACGGGTTTACAACTGACAGACTGGCGTCTTGTTCAAATACAGACTAGGCGTGCACAGAGAAGTGAATGTCTTGTTTTTAGATATCGTTCTCAGTCAATAACCATTATGAATCAAAATGATGTAATTTTGCAATGGGATTTCAGTGACAGTTTAAAACAGAATGGAGCGTTTGCATGTCAATGATAGTTTCAGACAGAATGGAGCGTTTGGATGTCAATGACAGTTTCATACAGAGTGGAGCGTTTGGATGTCAATGACAGTTTGAGTCAGGATGGAGCTTTGGTGTAAACAAATATTTTTCACAGAAACGTGATGTCGAAATATGTGTAATAAGTTTCTACCTCTTATGGGACAAAATGAAAATGTTATTGTTTGACTCCTACACACGGATGTGGTCAAGATGATTGGTGTTAGTTGATGTGTCTTTTAAAAGAAAGATGTGTATTTGGTTTTGGATGACAACAAAATTGTTTGTATCATGTTTTGTTTATGATTTGCTTCAAACAAACGGCGATTACTGAGACTGGCTTGTATTGTCGGGGTTATAAGCCATTTGGTCCGCCAGCCGTCACTGAGTGGCTTATGGTGGGTAGTTGGTGGTACAAGGCAGACATCACAGAGTGGCTTATCGTGGGTAGTTGGTGGTACAAGGCAGACATCACTGAGTGGCTTTTGGTGGGTAGTTGGTTGTACAAGGCAGACATCACTGTGGCTTGTGGTGGGTAGTTGGTGGTACAAGGCAGACATCACTAAGTGGCTTATGGTGGGTAGCTCGTGGTACAAAGCAGGCATCACAGAGTGGCTATTTGGTGCAGTTGGTGGTACACGGCAGACACCACAGAGGGGATATTTGGTGTAGATGGTGGTAGATGGTGGTAGATTGTGGTACACGTAGTTCATGTATTTTTTACGTTAGTCCACCCCCCCTCCCGCAGCTTAACTACTCAGCCTTCCCATGCATTAAGTCAACCATTGACTAGAGGCATCATGACACAGGCATTTAAGTCTTTCAATAGACATGTCCATTTTAATCAAAGAAAACAATGCTCACACAAAATTAACCAAACTTTATTTTTGTTATAAATACATCTAAGGGTTCTTGATACGTAACGCAACAACTGGTTTTAAATTGAGCTGATAAGATCAGTCTTTTGCCCACAATGAACCAATGCACTTAATGAACTTAATTTTTTTTCTTAACGCTAGGACTCCATCAATAATATCCCATTTATTTTTTTTTTCAAATACTTTGTCACCACTTGTAATCGATAAATGCTTTTGAAAACTGGCCGCAGACAACTGTCGGAAACAAAGCGCGCGCAGATCGTTCATTCATAACGGACGACGTGTGAAGTGCGTTGGAAGCACTGCAGGATTAAGACCTCCATCGGCCCCCGAAATGTTGCTATCCTGGATCTCTCTCACCCCCCCTCCCCAACCTTCCTCCCCCTTAATCCCGGTAATATCCATACGACTCTCTCTCTGAATTCGAGTCAATCGTTTGTTAAGTATAAGACACTTAGAAAAGTACAAGTATTTTTTTGTTTCACATTTTCGTCACGTCATCACCGACCTCATCGTGCTTGTTGTTCCATTCCTCCCCGATGTCATGAAAAAATGCCGCCAAACCCCTATATAACCCCGCTTCCTCCCCCCCCCCCTTTTTCTAACCCCCACAGCTACTTACCAAATACGGCAGTATTAATTTGGATTGCGCCAACTAATATGTGCACATTCGTGAACAGTTGAACACTATTTTAATCATTGACTTTAACTTAACCATAGAGACCAACGCATTCTCAGATTTCAAATCAACACACTGCAAAAAAAGACCCACGCCAATGTTAATTAAATTAATGGAGGATTGTGTGTGTGTTTGTGTGTGTGCAAAAAATAGTTAATTAATCGGGATTATTGATGTCCTTTGAGTCTGCTTCAGTCTTAATCCAATGTTACCGTGATTAAATGTTACCTTAATCCAATGTTACCTTGATTAAATGTTACCTTAATCTAATGTTACCTTGATTAAATGATACCTTAATCCAATCTTACCTTGATTAAATGTTACCTTAATCCAATGTTACCTTGATTAAATGTTACCTTAATCCAATGTTACCTTGATTAAATGATACCTTAATCCAATGTTACCTTGATTAAATGTTCATCACCTCTGAATTCCCCGATACATCATTGGACATTACGGTCTCACCGCAGTGTCGCTCGAGTCAGGGTAAGATTCAGACAAGGCAGGAGTTCACATCTTTCTCCCATCGTTCTTCGTCCAGTAAGAGTTACTCGATGGTTGGGGGGGGGGGGGGGGGAAAAAAATGAAAAAAACAAAGTTAGAAAAAAAAAAAGAAAAAAAAAAAACAAAAAAAAAAAAAAAAAAAAAAAACCAATCTAAATATCGTTCTTCGTCCAGTAAGAGTTACTCGATGGTTGGGGGGGGGGGTGGGAAAAAAAATGCAACAAACTAAGTTAGACTAAAACAAACGAAACAAGAAAAGCAAAAGAAAAAGTAAGAAAAAAAACCTATCTGAAACACGCATTTGATTACCGCCCTTGGTTGCACCAGGTGGCGCTGCGCAGGGCATGGGGGGGAAGGCTGTGTATCTCTCCCTTCCCAGGCCTTGAGCCCGCCGATCTGTGTGGAGAGGCAGCGGTTTGCTTGTGTCGAAACTAAAAGCCTTCATAGTCTTAACAACACGGCCTAACTTTTTAAAACTCATCATAAGTACAATATCAACAAGGGATTAAAAAAAAATAACAGCTTTGAAAGGTTGATTTATCTGCGAAGCGTTGCGGTATTTTTGTGTCTCCTCCTTCTCCAATGACTATGAGTAACGGTTGACGGCGGCATGGGCCGGGTTGTTGTGATCTCGGTTGTTGGATGTGTCAACCATTTCTTGTTTGTTCTCATCACCGTGTGTCAGGCCAACGATAGTGCCAAGCGGTTGTACGACGACCTGTTGAGGAGGAGTGGCTACAACAAGCTCATTCGCCCCGTGGGCAACAACACGGACAAGCTGGTCGTGAAGATGGGCATCCGACTGTCACAACTCATTGACATTGTAAGTACATTTTTTTTTTTTTACCTTTGCTTGGATGGCTAGCTAGACGTGTCCTGCTCACCTTCTTAGTCCTGCTCACCTTCTTAACGTACGTGAGTTTCTATACATATATATATATATATATATATTAAAAAGTTGGCCTATTTTTGAGTGTTTAGTAAACACACGTAGCCAATGAGATGGTTTGGCGGAATCGATTCTACGTTTGATAAGACACGTGATTGACCTCTCTGTCTCATTTGACCTTTCATCCTCTGTACACATCCGACACACGTGTTGCCCACAGCTCTATGGCTTGCGTATCCTTGTCGTGGGTTATTGGCTGATTCAAACACTTAACAAAACCACCAATGAACCCCCCCCCCCCCTTTTACCAATTGAGAGGATTTTTAATCCCTTTTGCCCTTTCAACCTCTGTACACCTCCGACCCACGTGTTGCCCACAGCTCTATGGCTTGCGTATCCTTGTCGTGGGTTATTGGCTGATTCAAACACTTAACAAAACCCCCAATGAACCCCCCCCCCCCCTTTTACGAATTGAGAGGATTGTTAATCCCTCCTTTCATGAATGTCACTGATGGAGGAGTAACTGAAGGACACGAAAATGGGTGAATGCCCCACCTGGCAAACATTGTAACTTAATGGGAACTGGTTAGTTATTTGTAAGTTATAGGTTTGTTCGATGTTTCTTCTGATTTTTCTACACTGTCATCACACACCCACTCTCCCACCCACAAAAGAGAAATATGTTCACCCCCTTGACGCAATAAGCCACCATACATTCCCTCCCTTTGCCAACTATTGCAAGCATGATTTTCTTCCCTTGGCCACACGTCTTTAGCTCTGCCTTAAAGAAGCAATCAGATTTATTTCATTTTGACTCTCAATATCACAACAAATCAACTTTGAATTTCTGAAGGTTAAATGATTATACCACAACTTAGTTACAAGTTTTATTCGCTGATGTGACGAAATTTGTATCAAGTTGAATGTCTCGATACAAGATTGTTTTAAATTTTAAAAAAAAATATACTTTCGATTTTGATTTTTAGCATTAAACTTTATCTGTTTCCTGTAGACAATAGTCGCCACAACACACACTGTTTCAACACGCACTCTTTCACAACACACACTCTCACAACACACACACACTCTGTATCAACACACACACTGTATAACACACACTCTGTATCAACACACACACTGTATCAACACACACTCTGTATCAACACACACTCTGTAACAACCACACACTCTGTAACAAAACATACTATGTATTGACACACACTCTCTGTATCAACTCGAGGGTAACGTGTGATTTGCCCATCACTCACCCCCCCCCCTTTTTCATACAGTATACCGCAACCCCAGTCTACTTGCCAGAATACCCTGCCACTAAAACCTTCCGAACAACCCCCCTACCCACCCTTCTCCCACCGTACACCAGTTGCGCACTGCACGAGGAAGACTGGATAAACCGAACGAAAGGGTCCTGTGTGTCAACAACAAAAATTGCACTTTGACAACAAGATGAAAATGCGAAGGGAAAGAAGGTCTTTAAAAAACCAAATAAATGCTTGCCAATCTCCGGATGGTAACTCATCCAATGGCAGATCTTACAATAAAGAATCACGGTATAGAGCAAGTAGAGATATATAAGTACATAGGTGTTGCCTTTAAAAATAAGCTACCGTGGCATGATCACGTTACCATGACTTAACTGTTTATTAAAAAAAAAAGGTAAAGCAAAAAAATTTTTTTTCTTAAAAAATACGAGATTTTAGCGTTGACAAACAAATTGTTAACATATTCTACTGTTCAACTACTGGAAGCTACTGAAATTCAATATTACCAGCAGGTGTGGGCATTCATCGCCTCTCATCGCCTCTCATCAGACATCGATTAAATAGGCCTATTAAGAAAACATATAATTTCGCTCAAACAAAGCTACCTTCCGTTGTAGAAGTATTTAAGGCAACATGCATGTGTAAATCAAATAAAACGTTGTGGCGGATTTGTCCCACCCTCTTCCTTACACAACGGTCCTCATCTCCATCAAAGATAGGACCGAAAGAAATAAAAATTCATTTGTTCCCCAAACTATCAAAACTTATTAGTGCGCTCCCCCGACTGTTACAAATTCAAACACTCACTTCTAAAGGCAATATTGTCATTAAGTGAATGAAATTTCAATGACATGTGACGGCTGATTTTTGCGCTTGAGAAATAATTTAGATGTCTTATGTTAAATTGTTCTAGTTTAAACATATCTGTGTTTGTAGCTATATTTATGTATGTTCTGAAAATTAATTTATACATTTTAATTTGAAAAATTATTTCCATTTTTTTTTGTATCAATAAAAGAATCTTATCTTATCTTATCTTATCTTATCTTATCTTATCTTGATATGTAGACAATGTGAAGTAAACGAAATGACATTACATGACAAAATTTTCCTGACATTTTCACCCCGCGTGCTGAAATTTTCCTGATATGTATTTTTAAACACATGCAATCATTTAAATCGACTGCGCATTCGTTCAAATGTATGGCCATATCCATATGGGGAGCTTCAACCCTGTGACATCGTGAATGTGGCAGATGTCCTAGGTTTTAGGAGACCCCTGTATGAGCAGCTTTAATCAAAGGACATCCTGATTGTCTCAGATGTTGTTCTAGATTTCAGGAGGCCTTTCAATCAGCAGCTTTAATCGAATGACACCCTGATTATTTCAGATGTTGTCCTAGATCTCAGGATGTTCCTTAACTTGGTTCGTCCAATCACGTATTCCTAGAGTTGTTCATTGGACATTTCACTCTTACAAAAGTCAGTGATTAAATTGTGTTGCATGTTCTTGACCTTTAATCCTTCTAAACTCCCCATCTTCTCAGAGTAGGTCGACAAATGAAACCGTCAGTGTGCCACTACACTAAATTAAATCTCAATCAAATCAAAGTTAATCCTCCTAAATTAAATTACTTTTCCAATAAATGACATTCTTCACCCTAGTCTACCTATTATATTGTTGAACAAACTAAATTGCGAATTGTCTTTCCTTGACCTTTCCGTTTGTCATTATTTGACCTTTCCGTTTGTCATTCTTTGACCTTTCCGTTTGTCATTCTTTCACCTTACGGTGTGCCACTCTTTAACTTTACCGTATGTCATTATTTGACCTACACAACTAATGAGTCCTTGAACTAACTGCTTCCCCTTCTTTGTTGTCATTTTTTTACTTATTGTTTTTTTTTAAAACTTTTTTGACCTTATCGCAAATCAGACCTTGACCTTAGAGATTAAAATATTTGTGTTGGACGTTAATAGCGTGTCTTAACCAAGTGTTAGTCTGACTTGACACGCGCGTCTTAATTAAAAGCTTAGTTATGACTTAAAAAATTCAAATAGTTTATTCACCATACTTACACCTTCCTTTAAAACGATGACTCCAAGTATGTAATACTTGCCCCTAAGTATACAATACTGACTCCGGAAATACAATGCTGACGTCAAGTATACAACCAGGACTTCAATAATACAACACTGGCTCCACTTATTCAACACTGACTCCACTTATTCAACATTGACTCCACTTATTCAACACTGACTCCACTTATTCAACATTGACTTCACTTATTCAACACTGTCTCCAATTATTCAACACTGACTCCATATATATAAAACTGACCCCAAGTAAACAAATCTGACTCCTCCAAATATTCAACGCTGACTCCAAGTGAACAACGCTGATGCCAAATACACAATGCTGACTCTACGTTTAAAACAGCGAGTCAAAATACACGACACTAGCTTCGAGTATAAACACCTGAATACAAGTATACAACCCTGACTCCAATAATACAAATCTAATTCCAAGTATAAAACACTACTCTCATCATACATCACTTACTCCAAGTATGCAACACTTAATCCAAGTATACAACACCTAATCCAAGTGTACACCACTTATTTCAAACATACAATACTTAGTACAATCTTACAACACTTTCTAAATCTAAAATCATACAATTACTACAATCATGCAAACACTTACTACAATCATACAACACTTACTACAATCATACAACACTTACTACAATCATACAACACTTACTACAATAATACAACACTTACTACAATCATACACAAATTAATTACTTCAATCATACAACACGTACTACAGCACTGGCCCCCTACCTATGATGTAAAACAGATTGGTTACTGATTGTAACACTAGCTAGTTACTGATTGTAACACTAGCTAAAGACGTGAAGTTTACACATCCATTTATTTACCGGCTGCTGGGAGACATTGTACAACTGTACACATTGTACAACTGTACACATTGTAATTTTGATGCATCAAAATAAATCTGCACCCACTTATTGATATCAGAAAGTCCGAGCTCTCTGACAGGGCCACTTGGGCTAATGACGTGAGATCCATTCCCTCCAAGTGGCAGGAGATGTGAAATCAGATTTGTCTTAAGCGCAGCCCAGGTGAGAAACTGTAAACCAGGTACAACCTAAGCCGTTTCCAGGTCTCTATGATCCATTGTTTTCATGGCAGCCTTTCAAATAGACATTAAGTGGTGGGAACTAACCAGTTAGATCTAGCACCGCAGTAGAATCAGATGGTTTCTTTGGTGATTTTTTTTTCCTTGGGATGGCGTGAGCTGGGATATAGTGGGGTGGGATGGAATGTGCTTGGTATGGAATTGGGGTGTGATGGAATGTGCTTGGTATGGAATTGGGGTGTGATGGAATGTGCTTAGTATGGAATTGGGGTGTGATGGAATGTGCTTGGTATGGAATTGGGGTGTGATGGAATGTGCTTGGTATGGAATTGGGGTGTGATGGAATGTGCTTGGTATGGAATTGGGGTGTGATGGAATGTGCTTGGTATGGAATTGGGGTGTGATGGAATGTGCTTGGTATGGAATTGGGGTGTGATGGAATGTGCTTGGTATGGAATTGGGGTGTGATGGAATGTGCTTGGTATGGAATTGGGGTGTGATGGAATGTGCTTGGTATGGAATTGGGGTGTGATGGAATGTGCTTGGTATGGAATTGGGGTGTGATGGAATGTGCTTGGTATGGAATTGGGGTGTGATGGAATGTGCTTGGTATGGAATTGGGGTGTGATGGAATGTGCTTGGTATGGAATTGGGGTGTGATGGAATGTGCTTGGTATGGAATTGGGGTGTGATGGAATGTGCTTGGTATGGAATTGGGGTGTGATGGAATGTGCTTGGTATGGAATTGGGGTGTGATGGAATGTGCTTGGTATGGAATTGGGGTGTGATGGAATGTGCTTGGTATGGAATTGGGGTGTGATGGAATGTGCTTGGTATGGAATTGGGGTGTGATGGAATGTGCTTGGTATGGAATTGGGGTGTGATGGAATGTGCTTGGTATGGAATTGGGGTGTGATGGAATGTGCTTGGTATGGAATTGGGGTGTGATGGAATGTGCTTGGTATGGAATTGGGGTGTGATGGAATGTGCTTGGTATGGAATTGGGGTGTGATGGAATGTGCTTGGTATGGAATTGGGGTGTGATGGAATGTGCTTGGTATGGAATTGGGGTGTGATGGAATGTGCTTGGTATGGAATTGGGGTGTGATGGAATGTGCTTGGTATGGAATTGGGGTGTGATGGAATGTGCTTGGTATGGAATTGGGGTGTGATGGAATGTGCTTGGTATGGAATTGGGGTGTGATGGAATGTGCTTGGTATGGAATTGGGGTGTGATGGAATGTGCTTGGTATGGAATTGGGGTGTGNGGGCGTGGGATGGAATGGGCATGTGATGGAATGGACGTGGGATGGAATGGGCGTGGGATGGAATGGGAGTGGGATGGAATGGGCGTTGAATGGAATGGGCGTTAGATGGAATGGGCTTGAGATGGAATGGGCGTGGGATGGAATGGGCGTGTGATGGAAAGGGCGTTGGATGGAATGGGCGTGGGATGGAATGGGCATGTGATGGAATGGGCGTGGGATGGAATGGGCGTGGGATGGAATGGGCATGGAATGGCCATGGAATGAAATGGGCGTGGGATGGAATTCGCTTGGTATGGAATTGGGGTGTGATAGAATGTGCTTGGTATGGAATTGGGGTTGGATGAAATGGGCTTGGGATTGAATGGGCGTTGGATGGAATGGGCGTTGGATGGAATGGGCGTGGGATGGAATGGGCATGTGATGGAATGGGCGTGGGATGGAATGGGCGTGGGATGGAATGGGTGTGGGATGGAATGGGCATGGAATGAAATGGGCGTGGGATGGAATTTGCTTCTTATGGAATTGGGGTGTGATAGAATGTGCTTGATATGGAATTGGGGTTGGATGTAATGGGCTTGAGATGGTATGATGGTATGATGGTATGATGGTATGATGTTATAATGGTATGATGGTATGATGGTATGATGGTATGATAATAGGATGGTATGAGAATAGGATGGTAGGATGGTATGATGGTATGATGGTAT
>CAXITT010000045.1:821334-845954 GCA_964033795.1 Lymnaea stagnalis | reverse complement strand
TGGAATGGGCGTGGGCTCGAATGGGCGTGGGATGGAATGGGCGTGGGATGGAGTGGGCGTGAAATGGAATGGTCTTAAAATGGAATGGGCTTGAGATGGAATGGGCGTGGGATGGAATGGGCGTGGGAAGGAATGGGCTTGGGGTGGAATGGGCGTGGGATGGAATCGGCGTTGGATGGAATGGGCGTGAGATGGAATGGGCGTGTGATGGAATGGGCATGGGAGGGAGTGGGCTGTTCAACTATTAGGGTCAGTCGACTAAAGGGCTATCAACTATTAGCATCATTTAACTATTAGAGTCAGTCGACTAAAGGGCTATCAACTATTAGCATCATTCAACTGTTAGGGTCAGTCGACTATTAGAGTCATTAAAAAAAAACTGTTAAGGACATTCAACCCAGGGCCAACTGTATCTTACGCGGTATAGTCGTGGTATTATTTATCAATGGTTCTCAAATAATTATTTACTTTCCAAAACAATATAAATTTATATTTCTTTCCTGACATTACTTCATGCACTAATAATGATTGACTATACACTGATACATGAAATGATTGTCCACACACTGATACATGAAATGATTGACTATAAACTGATACATGAAATGATTGATTATACACTGATACACGAAATGATTGATTATACACTGATACACGAAATGATTGATTATACACTGATACATGAAATGATTTTCCACACACTGATACATGAAATGATTTACTATACACTGATACTTCAAATGATTGACTACACATTGACTACAATTTGGTACGTGAAATTATTAACTACACACTGATACATGAAATGATTGACTGTACTCTGATACATGAAATGATTGTCCACACACTGATACATGAAATGATTGACTATAAACTGATACATGAAATGATTGACTATAAACAGATACATGAAATGAATAACTTTACACTGATACATGAAATGATTGATTATACACTGATACACGAAATTATTGATTATACACTTATACATGAAATGATTGACTATACACTGATACACGAAATGATTGATTATACACTGATACATGAAATGATTTTCCACACAGTGATACATGAAATGATTTACTATACACTGATACTTGAAATGATTGACTACACATTGACTACAATTTGGTACGTGAAATTATTAACTACACACTGATACATGAAATGATTGACTGTACACTGATACATGAAATGATTGACTATAAACTGATACATGAAATGATTGACTATAAACTGATACATGAAATGATTGCCTATAAACTGATACATGAAATGATTGACTATAAACTGATACATGAAATGATTGACTGTACACTGATACATGAAATGATTGACTGTACACTGATACATGAAATGATTGCCTATAAACTGATACATGAAATGATTGACTGTACACTGATACATGAAATGATTGACTATAAACTGATACATGAAATGATTGACTATAAACTGATACATGAAATGATTGACTGTACACTGATACATGAAATGATTGCCTATAAACTGATACATGAAATGGTTGACTATACACTGATACGTGCAATGATTGACTATACAATGGTACATGAAATGATTGACTACACATTGCGACATTCAAGTTATTCCTGTCCTTGTCTTGTTTACTTATTACAACAAAAACGCAAACAAATAAAATCATTCAAACAGTTCAAACACATTATGTGCTGTTGTCTTTTACACCCCGCCCAACAAAACTTAGACTCGAATTTTCGAACTACTAAGCAATGTTTTTAGCCAACATTTTTCAGTTCCCCCATAATTATTATTAATGTTATTAATTAGTTATATCAAAAGCCCTTTTCCTTTTTTTTTCTTCTTTAATTTATCGCAAAAAGGGTGTTACTACCGGGACTTTAGCCTAACGTGTTAATAGTTAATATTACTCTGTTACTTTTAAACGAACGTGTAATTGATCAGTTGTAAGATCGTAATCACCAATAATAAGATTGCGTTTACTACACGAGACTTTAAATTTAAAAACACATGTGATGTCATGACAGATTTAAGACATCTCTAGCACTGAACGAAATCAAAGAATCCAATATTGACACATAGATGCGCGTAGTGTACAGTGGCAAGATGTTACTTTGGATAAGTAAATTGGCCATCTGAATGTTTGAACATCACAGAGCAGATCATTGACTTTATGGTTTAAGGCAGTTTAATTTAATAACTAACAAATAATTGTAATTGAAACTCTAAATTAAGTCATTTTATAATTTTTTTTTTTAAAATGGATGCAAACAACAAACAAATTATTATTTTTCTTTCATTCAAAAAGAATGAAAAATTGGAATTGTACATTTGTTTGGGGGAAACCCCACGTTGAATGTCTCAATGCTGTTAGATGTGCTAGAGCTAATGAAGACATACGGTAGCATTCATCATGGTTTCACGGGCAGACATTTCACCTTCCTGAAATAACTTTTACGCCTTTCATTGTAAAGTTGTGTTTTCAATTATCGTGTTTTCAATAATTGTGTTTTCAATAATCGTGTTTTCAATAATTGTGTTTTCAATAATCGTGTTTTCAATAATCGTGTTTTCAATAATTGTGTTTTCAATAATCGTGTTTTCAATAATTGTGTTTTCAATAATTGTGTTTTCAATAATTGTGTTTTCAATAATTGTGTTTTCAATAATTGTGTTTTCAATAATTGTGTTTTCAATAATTGTGTTTTCAATAATTGTGTTTTCAATAATTGTGTTTTCAATAATTGTGTTTTCAATAATTGTGTTTTCAATAATTGTGTTTTCAATAATTGTGTTTTCAATAATTGTGTTTTCAATTATCGTGTTTTCAATAATTGTGTTTTCAATAATCGTGTTTTCAATAATTGTGTTTTCAATAATTGTGTTTTCAATAATTGTGTTTTCAATAATTGTGTTTTCAATAATTGTGTTTTCAATGGTCGTGTTTTCATTGGTCGTGTTTCCAACAATTTTTGTTTTCAATGGTCGTGTTGACAATGGTCAATATTGACCACGAAGCCCCAATGTACCAAAATTAAATATTTTTTAAAAAAAGACTCCTTCGTCCCACTTGAAAGCTCGCTCAGCCCAGACATCTGTGTCCAGACGTCAACCACCACAGCACACCTTTCCTCACTCACGTGTTTATTCTAGGTACCGCTGGCATTTTTGGCACGCTCACCTTTAAGTCGGCAAAACACACCGAGAGCACTGACACGCTGGCTGTGAGCGTCTTTGAATTGCTCTGGGGTGGAGGGGGGGTGTGGGGGGGGGTGCCACGGTGTAGTGAGCACGTTCTGATGAGTTAGAGAGGCGGGTGAGTGAGAGGAGGGGGAGTGAGAGGAGGGATAGATAAAGAGGAACAACCAGTGAAGAAGAAAAACTCCAATATACACACACATATATATATATATGTGTGTGTGTGTGTGTGTGTTTGTGTGTGTTTATAAATGAAGATACACCAAAGAGATCAGTTCAGGGGCTACATAATATTTATAATGAAAATCTGAAAGCAACGGGTGAGAAAAAACGAATAAATCAGCAAAAATATTTGGGAATTTCATTCCTGATATCAAGAGCGGACTATTGGATGGAGTCGACATACTGAAAATATGGTCACCAGCCCGTTTTAAAAGAAGTATTACTTTAGGTTATAGGAAATGTTATGTCGCTTAATTAGTTACAATATATATATATATATATATATATATATATATATATATATATATATATATATATATATATATATATATATAAATAATGACGAAGTCGAAGATTAGTGGGAAAAGGGCAGTGCCGTTTTAAGTCATGGGCACACTGGGCAGTGCGGTCTTAAGTCATGGGCACACTGGGCAGTGCCATCTTAAGTCATAGGCACACTGGGCAGTGCCGTTTTAAGTCATGGGCACACTGGGCAGTGCCATCTTAAGTCATAGGCACACTAGGCAGTGCCATCTTAAGTCATGGGCACACTGGGCAGTGCCGTCTTAAGTCATGGGCACACTGGACAGGGCCGTCTTAATTCATGGGCTCACTGGACAAGGCCGTCTTAAGTCATGGGCACTCTTGGCTGCTGTTCAGAACCTTACGCTCCTAGGGTGCCTAGCACTTCCATGGGGCCTCACATGGGTCCAGTTTGTTCTATTTTATATCTATTCCATTCATATGGTACTGGATTTAGTAGAGGATTTGGTCGTTAAATCGTGAACTAAACATTTAGCTGCAATGTAGAATCCGAGAAGACACCAAGAGGATTGTAATATAACATTAGTAGATGAGAGAGTTAATACAGTCAATTGGGGACGGAAGAGAGGAAATCCACGATTGGTTGTAAAATTGGGGGGAGGTGGTTGGGATGAACGATTTAACAAGTGAAAGAGACCATGACATCTATTAGTGATGTATGCGCCAGGGCAACCATGTTATTTTTTTTTTATTTTAGTCCCAAAATGTTCTGGGCAGTGGTGTCACTGAGACAGGTACGAGAGCAGGTATATAAAGTCCGAGAAGAATAAGGGGCGTCAGTTGACAACTTTGCCCGGGGCGCTCGTTGCTGTTAAGACGCCCATGGGAAGTGGTGTGGTGATTTGATGACGAACCAATAAATTGTTGAAATGGCACGAGAGTGCAACGATTCTGTGATTTGAACAAACGGATGCACCATTTTCTCTGTTAAACATACATTTCTGTAGGTCAGGAGCAAAGGTAGTGGTACATCCAAGGCGATTGGTTAGGATGTAGTACAATTAATAGAAGGGACGGTGTAGGTAAAACGTGACACTTAAGTGATACCTGAAACAGGTGTCGGCTGAAAATTAAAAGTTTTGTGTCACATGTATTGTATTAATGTTTAAGTGAGTCTGGAATATATGTACACTTCAGATTCTTGGAATGGCTATAAAGTTGGATAAATATTATATTCTAGAAAGTTTTCTTTAATTTCGACATTTTGGACTATTTATAACATTTACAATGTTAGAGATGTTGTGACATTGGCCATGTTAGATGTTTTGACATTGACCATGTTACATGTCAAGACATTGATCATTTTAAATTTTGTGAACTTGACCATGTTAGATGTTGTAACATTGACCATGTTAGATCTTGTGACATCAACCATGTTAGATATTGTGAAATAAACTATGTTAGACATTGTGACATTGACTATTTTAGATATTGTGACGACCTTGATTATGTTTTATTTTGTGACATTGAATACATCAGATAGTTTGACATTTACGAGGTACGGTCGCTTAAAATGTGACAGCATTTTTTTGTCATCGGCAATGAGTCTATGTAGCAAGTTTCAGCTCGACAGCTTGACTGCCTCTATATACAAGGGGTGGGCAGCTCCGTCCGGAGAGCCGCCTATTGAAACAACTAATCCGACGAGCGGGTACTTCTGGGAACTGGAGACATGCTTCAGTCCAATGTACACATTGTAAATGGTTTATTTAAAAGCCTTTGAAAAGTAATAATCACAGTTAAAAGTAAAAATAGCAGTAGAAAAGCAGTAATATCAGTTTAAAAGTACCTAATGATAACAATTGAAAGTAATGTAACCGTTGAAAAGTAATAATTACAGTTAAACATTAATAATAACAGGTAAAATGTAATCATGTAACAGTTAAAAATTGTCAACCTGTAATCACTTTTTAATCGGAGCAAATTCAAAAACAATCACGTCACACTAACAGACCATCAGTATCATCACTATCAACTGGTCACTGACCATCAGTATCATCACTATCAACTGGTCACTGACCATCAGTATCATCACTATCAACTAGTCACTGACCATCAGTATCATCACTATCAACTAGTCACTGACCATCAGTATCTTCACTATCAACTAGTCACTGACCATCAGTATCATCACTATCAACTGGTCACTGACCATCAGTATCATCACTATCAACTGGTCACTGACCATCAGTATCATCACTATCAACTAGTCACTGACCATCAGTATCATCACTATCAACTAGTCACTGACCATCAGTATCTTCACTATCAACTAGTCACTGACCATCAGTATCATCACTATCAACTAGTCACTGACCATCAGTATCATCACTATCAACTAGTCACTGACCATCAGTATCTTCACTATCAACTAGTCACTGACCATCAGTATCATCACTATCAACTAGTCACTGACCATCAGTATCTTCACTATCAACTAGTCACTGACCATCAGTATCATCACTATCAACTAGTCACTGACCATCAGTATCTTCACTATCAACTAGTCACTGACCATCAGTATCATCACTATCAACTAGTCACTGACCATCAGTATCTTCACTATCAACTAGTCACTGACCATCAGTATCTTCACTATCAACTAGTCACTGACCATCAGTATCTTCACTATCAACTAGTCACTGACCATCAGTATCTTCACTATCAACTAGTCACTGACCATCAGTATCTTCACTATCAACTAGTCACTGACCATCAGTATCTTCACTATCAACTAGTCACTGACCATCAGTATCTTCACTATCAACTAGTCACTGACCATCAGTATCTTCACTATCAACTAGTCACTGACCATCAGTATCTTCACTATCAACTAGTCACTGACCATCAGTATCTTCACTATCAACTGGTCACTGACCATCAGTATCTTCACTATCAACTAGTCACTGACCATCAGTATCTTCACTATCAACTGGTCACTGACCATCAGTATATGCACTATCAACTATCATTGGTCATCAGATGTTTTATGTTAAAGCTATTGTCTTACTATATTTTCTTTACATTTATCCAAAAAATGTGTTCACTTTATCGCCGAGACTTCTAGATGCCAAGCCAACCATCACCTGGCCCTCTCAACAAACAAAATGTCCACGCAGCCTCCAGCACAAACATGTTTGTTTTTTTCCAGTGCCCACCCCTGATGGACAGTTTGAACAACATATATCTGATCGACACGTACGCATAAAAATGCAATAAACAAAATTTTTTGTCAATATTATTTTTTTTTTAAAAATGATTTAAAAATTGAACTTTCACTTTTACTACTGACAATTATTCACTTTAAAAAAAAATCAGTTCTAATTGAATTAGTTTCCAAGATTTTGTTGTATGCTAAATTTACCATCAACGACAATGCCCCAAGAAAACTATCTTCTTAACAACAAAGCCCCATGACTACTGCACACCTATCCCATCTTGGACCACTCCTATCCCATCTTGGACCACTCCTATCCCATCTTGGACCACTCCTATCCCATCTTGGACCACTCCTATCCCATCTTGGACCACTCCTATCCCATCTTGGACCACTCCTATCCCATCTTGGACCACTCCTATCCCATCTTGGACCACTCCTATCCCATCTTGGACCACTCCTATCCCATCTTGGACCACTCCTATCCCATCTTGGACAACTCCTATCCCATCTTGGACAACTCCTATCCCATCTTGGACCACTCCTACCCCATCTTGGACCACTCCTATCCCATTCTGCCCCACTCCCATCCAACTTCTATCACGTTCTACCCCCACCCCTATGCAAACTCTTTCCCATCCTACCCCACTCCTATCCCATCTCACACCACTGATATCCATTTCTTATCCCATTCCAGTCAACTCCTATCCAATCCTACCCTACTCCTATCCCGACCCCCCACCCACCCGACTCCTGTTCCATCCTACCCAATCTTATCCCATCCTACCCGACTCCTATTCCATTCTATCCCACTCCTGCCCCAAACCTATCCATTCCTACCCCACTCATATCCCATTTTACCCAACTCCTTTCCCATCCTAGCGCACTCATATCCCATCTTTCTATCCCACTCCCACGCCGCCACATAAACCTATCCCCCAGTTTCAACCGTCTTCATTTCACCCACAAGTCATTTCGAGGGTTCGTTTTCATTAAGAAGACGAAAATCACGTAGTCCACTATCTAATTCTTGTCCATGCTCCGAAATGCCCTGTGGGTCAGTCTTGACCAAGTCACTTATGAAGGCCCAATATAAAGAGCGGGGTGGGGGTGGGGAGAGTGAAGGAAACGAACGTAAAGCAAATTAGTTTAATGGACATTTCGACCTATTTTGAAGAGTCACAAATTGATCACAACAATAATTGGTCGCTGATTTGAGATATACCAGCACAAACAATTTCGCAATATCCAAAATATTTTCTTTTCATCCATTTGTCCAATGCGTAATGTCAAAAACGCTTTCTATACCATCTATCCATCCATCACTGTGGTGCTACAGCCCATGTAGGGCTTTGGCCTGCCTCATCACTTCCTTCCACTCAGACCATCCATCCATCACTGTGGTGATACAGCCCATGTAGAGGTTTGGCCTGCATCATCACTTCCTTCCACTCAGACCATCCATCCTTCCCTGTGGCGCTACAGCCCATGTACACCCTTTACCTGCCTCACCACTTCCTTCTACGCAGCCCTAACTAATCCTTGTCTTTTCTATGCTTGGATTCCCAGCTGCTGTAGATCTTTTTTTCTCATTATTCATCATCTAGGCCTAGGTCTGCCTTTGAGCCGTTTTCCTCTGGAGCTTTTGTGGTGCACCTTTTTCACTCCTCTGCCATTTGGCATTCTTTCTAAGTGTCCGGCCCATCGTAACAGGCCATGTTTTTATTTATGCTACTCTACCACTGGCAAAAAATATGTTTATTGCCAACAACCATTTGTGAGTTTTGATAAATAGTAAACAATATCATTACTGTTTGATCAACTTTTTTTCTTTTGTCTAACGTTGGATGGGAAGGTTCATTTTTACCTACTGCATTCGGTCGTCGGTACTAATAAAAGTAAAACTTATTGCCCCATTTGGTAAATGAGATACAAAGAGGAAGACACAGGAGAAAAAAAGGAGAGTCAATTGGAGTTGTAGAGAGAGGGAGAAAACGATATGCTAACTGTTATGCTGAATATGGACTAAGAAGTTTTATTTCTTTCATTTGTTTGCGGGTCATAGTATACGGAGGAAAAACAAGTAACGAAAACTGACCTGACGTTTTATGTTTCAAAATATCTACAACACTGTTGCAACAAAACTCAGGAGATCTATAAAGTAAACAGTAATTTTGGATTTAAAATAATCTTGGATCACAAGCCGAGTCGGCATCCGACAGCTTCTTGGATTAATTTAGATCTCTGGCTTTTACTTGCATCGTTGTTGTTGTTGTTTTTTGTGTGTTTTTTTTTTTTTTTTTTGCCAATGGTGTATGTGCAGATCGGAACTTTAGATTACAAGTTCTAGAGGTATAAAAACACAATAGAGGATCAGCTATATGTATGAACACATTGTTTTTTTTTTTGTTTTTTTTTTTTTTTTTTTTTGCCAATGGTGTATGTGCAGATCGGAACTTTAGATTACAAGTTCTAGAGGTATAAAAACACAATAGAGGATCAGCTATATGTATGAACACACAATAGAGGACCAGTTATATGTATGAACACACAATAGAGGACCAGCTATAGGTATGAACACACAATAGAAGACAAGCTACAAATATGAACACACAATAGAGGACAAGCTGTAGATATGAACACACAATAGAGGTCAAACTATAGGTATGAACACACAATAGAGGACAAGCTTTAGGTATGAACACACAATAGAGGACAAGCTTTAGGTATGAACACACAATAGAGGACCAGCTACAGGTATGAACACAAAAAGAGGACAGCATATAGATATGAACACAGAATAGAGGACCAGCTATTGGTATGAACACACAATAGAGGACAATCTATAGGTATGAACACACAATGGAGGACAAGTTATAGGTATGAACACACAATGGAGGACAAGCCAGAGGTATGAACACACAATGGAGGACAAGCTATAGGTATGAACACACAATGGAGGACAAGCTATAGGTATGAACACACAATCGAGGACAAGCTATAGGTATGAACACACAATAGAGGACAAGCTATAGGTATGAACACACAATGGAGGACAAGCTATAGGTATGAACACACAATGGATGACAAGCTATTGGTATGAACACACAATGGAGGTCAAGCTATAGGTATGAACACACAATGGAGGACACGCTATAGGTACAAACACACAATAGAGGAAAAGCTATTGGTATAAACACACAATAGAGGATGTTACGCACTTGCTTCTTTTGTGAGAAATTAATCTCCTCTTTTAATTTTATGGCTCGTTCAAACAGTGCCTAACAAAGGACGATACCATAGTGAAATACAATAACAAAAATACAACACCCAAAACAGTTCCAATTACAATTAATAAGATTTAATTTAGTAATAATACAATTACGAAGCAAAAGAAATATAATTACAAATCATCAACATACAGAGTATTGGAAAAATCTTGTACCGGTACACACTTAGTACAATGTGCCAATTAATAACGATGAATGATGAATTCGAATAAACACATATGATCACTCAAAGAATAATACAATTGTCTCGTAAATTTAATAATATCTCTCGGAATCCTCTCCGTGTCTGTCAATCTCTTTATATATGCAGAGTAAGCACTGCCTTCCAGAAACTACTCAGCATTTGTTTACGTTTCTAGAACAAATTGCGATCATTCGACAAGATACTGGGAGACATACTAACCATGTTTAACTGGTATCGGTAGTAAACGCGATACATCAAAGAGATAAGCAACGCCCATCTATAAACGTAGCGTGTGCTAGGAATCTAATGTGGGTCAAGCAAAGTTCACGCACGGGGAAAAGTGTCATACATAACAGAGGACAAGCTATAGGTAGGAACACACAATAGAGTTCAAGCTATAGGTATGAACACACAATATAGGACAAGCTATAGGAATGAACACACAATATAGGACCAGCTGGCTGCCTAAATCAGAGCTTCACCCCTGTTTACCAACATGTGATCAAAGGTTTAGACATTTAACGTCAAGAGACTTTGTGTGGCGATGCTCAGGACGCCGGGAGAGGGGATAATGTAGCCAAAACGGCTTCCCTGTGTCAAGACAGAGCCGTTGTTTGCTCAATCATGTGACATGACTTCTTGATCTGCCCTCAACACATGAGTACGCTTGCCGAACCTGATTGGCCGGCTCAATCGATGTGATGTACATGATTGGAGAATATGGCAGCCCCCCTCCCCCCCCCCCCACACACACTCAAGCTGCTCATTACTTAGATTACACATGAGTACGCTTGCCGAAACTGATTGGCCCGCTCAATCGATGTGATGTACCTGATTGGAGAATATGGCAGCCCCCTCCCCCCCCCCCCACACACACTCAAGCTGCTCATTACTTAGATAAATTAGATTAGTTTCATTTTTATTTTTAAATTGTGTTTGTTTTCTTGTGACGGATTCCCGGCATTTCAAGAGTCAACAGTAGCAAGAATTGGTAGATAGCTTAGATGGGCTCGATAATATTATTAGAGGAATATTGAAGTGTGGAGTGGATCGGATGTTTAGATTTAGAGAGTTGGGTAGTCTTAACTGCTGGTAATACATTGAAGTCTGGAGTGGGTGTGATGTTTAGATTTAGAGAGTTGGGTGGTCTTAACTGCTGGTAATACATGAAGTGTGGAGTGGATCGGATGTTTAGATTTAAAGAGTTAGGTGGTCTTAACTGCTGGTAATACATGAAGTGTGGAGTGGATCGGATGTTTAGATTTAAAGAGTTGGGTGCTCTTTACTGCTGGTAATACATGAAGTGTATCGGATGATTAGATTTAGAGAAATGGGTGGTCTTAACTGCTGGTAATACATTGGAGTGTGGAGTGGATCGGATGTTTAGATTTAAAGAGTTGGGTGCTCTTTACTGCTGGTAATACATGAAGTGTATCGGATGATTAGATTTGGAGAAATGTGTGGTCTTAACTGCTGGTAATACATTGAAGTGTGGAGTGGGTGTGATGTTTAGATTTAGAGAAATGTGTGGTCTTAACTGCTGGTAATACATTGAAGTGTGGAGTGGGTGTGATGTTTAGATTTAGAGAATTTGGTGGTCTTAACTGCTGGTAATACATTGAAGTGTGGAGTGGGTGTGATGTTTAGATTTAGAGAATTGGGTGGTCTTAACTGCTGGTAATACATTGAAGTGTGGAGTGGGTGTGATGTTTAGATTTAGAGAATTGGGTGGTCTTAACTGCTGGTAATACAATGAAGTGTGGAGTGGGTGTGATGTTTAGATTTAGAGAAATGTGTGGTCTTAACTGCTGGTAATACATTGAAGTGTGGAGTGGGTGTGATGTTTAGATTTAGAGAATTTGGTGGTCTTAACTGCTGGTAATACATTGAAGTGTGGAGTGGGTGTGATGTTTAGATTTAGAGAATTGGGTGGTCTTAACTGCTGGTAATACATTGAAGTGTGGAGTGGATGTGATGTTTAGATTTAGAGAATTTGGTTGTCTTAACTGCTGTAATACATTAAAGTGTGGAGTGGATCGGATGTTTAGATTAAGAGAGTTGGGTCGTCTTAACTGTTGGGGTAGCCCCGGGGCAGGCACTGCACTGTCAGTCTCTTGAGCTAATGTATGTCATGTTTGTCCTGGGTGAATTCCACAGTTGATAAATGTTGCATACTTTATTGAAGGAAATGTCTCTATGCTGCCGTTCGGTACAAGTCGCTAGCTCACTAGTAGTCGAAGAAATAAGGAATGTGTCTTCGGGGAGACTTCAGTGTATGAAAGGGAGACTTCAGTGTATGAACGGGAGACCTTAGTGTATGGAAGGGAGACTTCAGTGTATGAACGGGAGACTTCAGTATTTGAACGGTAAACTTCAATGTATGAACGGGAGACTTCAGTATTTGAACGGTAAACTTCAATGTATGAACGTGAGACTTCAGGGTATGAACGGGAGACTTCAGTCAGTGCATGGAAGGGAGACTCCAGTGTATGAAATTGAGACTTCAGTGTATGAAATTGAGACTTCAATGTATAAACGGGAGACTTCAGTATCTCAAAGGGAGACTTCAGTGCGATAAACGGGAGACTTTAGTGTATGAATGAGAGACTTTAGTGTATGAAATTGAGACTTCAGTGTGTGAACGAGAGACTTCAGTGTATGAATGGGAGACTTCAGTGTATGAACGGGAGACTTCAGTGTATGAAAGGGACACTTCAGTGTATGAAAGGGAGACTTCAGTGTATGAAAGGGAGACTTCAGTGTATGAACGGGAGACTTCAGTGTATGAACGGGAGACTTCAGTGTATGAACGGGAGACTTCAGTGTTTGAACGGGAGACTTCAGTGTATGAACATGAGACTTCAGTGTATGAACGGGAGACTTTAGTGTATGAACGGTAGACTTTAGTGTCTGAACGGGAGACTTCATTGTCTGAACGGGAGACTTCAGTGTATGAAAGTTATACTTCAGTGTATTGAAGGGAGACTTCAGTGTATAAACGGGAGACTTCAGTGTATGAACTTTAGACTTCAGTGTATGAAAGGGAGACTTCAGTGTATCAATGGAAGACTTCAGTGTATGAAAGGGAGACTTCAGTGTATCAAAGGGAGACTTCAGTGTCTGAACGTGAGACTTCAGTGCGATGAACGGTAGACTTCAGTGTATCAATGGGAGACTTCAGTGTATCAATGGGAGACTTCAGTGTATGAATGGGAGACGTGTGTGTTTGAACGGGTGGCTTCAGAATTTGAACGCGAGAACGTCCAGAAAATTCACATCCTCTTGTGGTGATGATGAATATTGATTGATCAGTATTGCTAGGTCACGCTCAAAAAACTATAAATACGTTTCACTTGAACGTTTTCTTTACAAACAGTGAGAATGTAGAGAGGGAGCTCCCAAAAAATACGTATCTGTTTTTAAAATTGCGTTGAGCAAACAGTGACACAGCGCATTGCCGACATAAAACCGATGACCCTTGTCAGAACACAACCCATCATTGGGGACAACGCCGGACATGTAAGTAAGCTAAAGATGACCGATGGTCTCACGTCTAATCAATAGCATCGCGCTTGTAGCACATACGTCTATGTCGCTGGAGCGTCGAGTGGGAGGTGGGGTGTCTGAGAGATGGGGGTTGAAGCATGGTGTTGGGATGAAAAGGGGATATGCCAAGGTACCCGGTGTGGACGGTACGTATTTATTGGGTTTTATAATGAACTCATTCTTTGAACCAACAAAAACAATTTCAGAGCATTCACGCATAACGAATATAATGACTAATGTCATTTGTCTATACCATGACTAATGTAATGACTAATGTCATTTTCCCATGCCATGAGTATATAATGACTAATGTCATTTTCCCATACCCTGACTAGTATAATGACTAATGTCATTTGTCTATACCATGAATAATATAATGACTAATGTCATTTTTCTATACCATGACTAATATAAGGACTAATGTCATTTGTTTATACCATGACTAATATAATGACTAATGTCATTTGTTTATACCATGACTAATATAATGACTAATGTCATTTGTCTATATCATGACTAACATAATGACTGATGTCATTTTCCCATGCCATGAGTATATAATGACTAATGTCATTTTCACATGCCATGAGCATAAAATGACTAATGTCATTTTCCCGTGCCATGAATATATAATGACTGATGTCATTTGTTTACACCATGACTAACATAATGACTGATGTCATTTTCCCATGCCATGAGTATATAATGACTAATGTCATTTATTTATGCTATGACTAATATAATGGCTAATGTCATTTACCCATGCCATGATAAATTTAACGAAGAATGTCATTCACTCAAGCCTTGACAAATATATTGACTAACGTCATTCGCCCATGCCCCGACTAATAGAATGACTAGCTAATCTGGACGTTAAAAGGCTGTGACGTCTTCAATGCCTCACCTTATGTTATTCTCACCTCCCGTTGTCTCTTGTGTGCTGGTGTCTGGCTGGAGAAGCAGACGATTTTAGCGTTTGCAATTTCGTCCACAGAAAATGAGATTTTCAGACGGACGCAACGATGCAAACGTTCAAAGCACGCCTTTTATTCACGTGTCAGTCAGTACACACACTGCGGTGCCAGCTACGTGCTTTAAAAGTAAACATAATAACATGATTAGCAACGACAAGAAGGCGTGTACTGTTGTCTCACTGGATGGGGGTGATACGTAGCTAGGTGTTGAACACCGAGCCCGTGTTGATGGAACACCTTAGATGCCATCCAAAAGGCGGTTACAGTGCTATTCCTGCTTCACGGTTTAAGTAGATCGGTTGCTGCTCCTAGGGAAAAACCATTTTCGTACTTCCCAAGTCGACTACTGATCCCTTGCCGTTGCCATGACTGTCAAACACGAAAACAGTCAACAGCATTGCTGGGGTACCACTCCAAACGACACCAGGCCTAGAATTCCGAAAACATCGTTTAATGACCTTGACTTGGGACACATTATCCCGCTCCAGAATGGGAATGAGGTCACCTTATTTACACTCTGTTTTGTTTACGGGAATATAAATTGAAATCGTTTATAACCTTTATCAAACATTAAAGCAGTTACTCACAAATGTAAAGCGTGGGTGGGACGGGGAAGAATCAAACTATCTGGCATGACGAATCTAAATTGTTTGCTTTCCAATATTAAGAGGATATCTACAACTAACGGCTTGAGAACATTTCCTACAAGTACAACTAACGTACCGGTTCTCAACCCGTGAGTCGCGAATCCTATTGGGGTCGAACGACCCTTACACAGGGGTCGCCTAAGACCATCGGAAAGACACATATTTATGAAGTAGCAACGAAAATAATTTTATGGTTAGGGGTCACCACAACATGAGGAACTGTATTTAAAGGTCGCGGCAATAAAAAAGGTTGAGAACCACTGAACCAACGCATTGAGAACATATGAAATAAGCGCACCTAATTCCTTGAGAACATATCCTAAAAGTTTAAATAACGTCCCGAGAAAGTATCTTAATAGTACGATGAAAGCCTTGAGAGTATATCCCATGAGTACAACTAAATTGAAACATTCTTTGAAGAATCAGCTGTTTCTTTCTCAGTGCAACCGACCTGATGTTCAATCCAGCAAAGGGGGAAGTGCTTGAAAATAGCGTTGACCAAACTCGTCATTTGGACGGAGCGTTGGACACGNCGGACCGGGGCCAGATTAATGCAGGACATTTTCTTATTACTCGACCTTACATAATCACGTAGTGCTGACCGGCAACGTAAGGCCCACGGACCGGCCACGTAAGGCCCGCGGACCTGCGCCGGTCAACGCACCACAATTGGAGAGACACCTCCTTAAAAGGATGAGGCTGACTAAGTGTAAAGCCAAGTAACTGTTGTGGATAAAATTGAGGGTGACGTCAGAGATCTGCCCTAGCTCAGAAGGACAGACTTTATATCCTCTACTAATCATGAAATGGTTTACTCTTGAACTATTCTAATGTGGTGTTTTGCAACCTTTTTTAATCTTGTTATTGTAATAGATTAGATTATACTTTAGTTTCTAAATCTTGTAAAGTAACCCCCCCCCCCCAACCCAATTATTATTATTTATTTTTTTTACTTTTGTTTTTAATAATTGATCATCATCTTGCGACCCACTTGTAATCCTTCGGAATACATCAATGTGTTGATCAACATCCTGCGACACACCTGGTATCTGGTAGAAAGTATAAATAGTACCAAGCAATAAGCTATAGATATTCATTAGCCAATCAGGCCTTGAATGCGGTATCTAAAAATAACAAATTTTAAAGAATTAAGTCTCCCATCTCAGATTGACCCCCCCCCCCTGTCCACCGTTCTCAATTTGGTTTTCGGTTGTCATTAATTGCCTGCGATGCATCCTCTCCTTCAGCGGATCCTTGGCCAAGAGGCTTAGCGCTGGAACATTAACCAGGTCCGTTGTCTACGCAATGTCAATCATCGCTCCCCACCTGGTCTACGTTGTTGGCTTACTACAGTGGTTCCCGATATGTATGTTACTGCCACATCCCGAACACAAATCGTTGCTTGGCAACCCCCCCCCCCCACATAAAAATTGCTTGGCAATCCCACTTCCACAAAAAACTGCTTGGCAACCCCACTTCCACAAAAAATTGCTTGGCAACCCCAGTTCCACAAAAAATTGCTGGGCAAACCCAGTTCCACAAAAAATTGCCTGACACTCCTTTCCATAAAAGTGTGTTTTAGTCATTAGAAGGAATTATAAAAGAAAAATGGCATGAAATTCTGCCAATAAATCAAAAGAAGCAAATAAAAAAAAGTTCAAGTGAGTAGTCATAAAATAAACAGCCAAGGATTATTCAAATCTCATCGGACATTTGAGCTGATCTGTTCATCCAACTGGAGATCATCTGGTGGCTGACATGAGTAGTAAATTAACTTGTCAGTTTTCTCTCAATTTTAAAAAGAGAAAAAAAAATTGTTAAGACAAATGCCCTTAACCTTTAACCTTGTTTCCTGTTCGTTCTCATCATCGGATTTCTTGTATCCCCTGAGTCTGTTCGGGGTCAGAAGGTCAGGGCAGGAAAGCAAGTTTTGGCTTAATTGGATTATATGGGGGCCGAGTGAATCGATGCTGTAGTTACGGTGATGAGAAGTTGGTTTATGTAGCAGAGGGAGCGTCCCCGAGGGGGGGGGGGCGTTAATGAGGGGCTGTGATCAAGTAGGTATGGGATTTCTCATAGTATTGGCGGGCTGGGATAACTCTGGGATATCTTATGTCAATGATGGCCTGGCTAACGATGGGATATCTCATGTTCATAATGGGCTGAGACAAATATGTAACATCGCCTGGTAATGGCCGGGCTGAGATAACATAGCTAAGGGGGTTGCTCCTAGAGATGTCATGGTGACCTTTGACACGATACTTTTAGAGCCAGCGCGAAATGAAAAGATAACATTTTTAAAAGCAAATCTACGCAGGTTGATCAGAATCCAGATAACTAAAATTTGTTTCATTAATTATTTTTTTTAAAACGTATACAGGTTGATCGAAATTCTGAGAACAAGTGTTTGTTGCATCAAATTTAAAAAAACAATTTTTCAGATTTATCAGTAATCCGAGCACTACAATTCGTTTAACAAATTTTTTTTAAAAAGTGTATTACTGATATTTAAAAAAAAAAAGTGTAGTACAACATAGCCATTAGCTTTTATAATCAAAAAGACAAGCAGACTTCGTAAAACTTGAGTTCTAATGTAAAGCTAATCACATTTTCCTATAAAACTATTTGCCGACTGTTTGAGTCAACCATGGTTAATGACAGCTGCGCACAACAGGCAACAGTTCAAACATCCTACGTTCTTCCCCAACACACTCTCTCGATCTCAGTATCCATGATAATTAAGGCGATGTAAGGGCGCAGGAATAGGAGAGGGTGGTGGGATTATTCCCCTCCACCCCCACCCCCACCCCCCTTGCGACACTTTTTTTTTTCTTTTTAGGTGGGGGGGGGGGGGGGGGGCTTTTAGATCTGCTTCATCTGCTTGGTGTGCTTTATAAAGAGACTAATCATGAAAGCTGGGAACATAACACAAACTAAACATACTTCAGTTGAAGAACTATTTACAAAAAAATGTTCTTGTAAAATTAAACAAATTTCGGATCATACATCCCACCCTCTTCATCACAGATATTTAGGATCGGCCCGTTCAGGGCGAATTCTTTCTCTCAGGGTTAGGACTGAAAAATATTTTTAAAAATGTTGTTCCCCCATCTGTACGAATCTACCAGCGAGCTCCCCCAGAAGTCACAAATCTAAATGAGAACTAATAAGTCCCTGTTATGACTAAGGGAGTTCACTGAATGGCTAGGTTTTTTTTTCACTAGTGAAATAATATAATGTAGACGTCTTGTGTTTAAATTATTTTTGTTGAAACATGCGGACTTTATTAAAATATCTATTTCTTGATGTGCTGAAAATGCATTTGTACAATGTGATTAAAAAAAATGTCCTTTTGTTGGGATTTAAAAAATAATCTTATCTCATCTTTTAGCAATTTTTTAATTTTTATTCTGTATGCAATGTGATTTTCGTTACTTAGGGGAGGACAAATCGTGGGACGCCCAGGGTGTCACAAAAGCTACTCCACTGGGTCGATACCGTTTATTTCTAAAGCATGGCTACACTACCAGGGGGGTGCAAGGCCTGGAGGAGGAGAAGAAGTGGGGGAACGTACCATAGATCCCCCACCCCCGAAATAAATATGCATTTCCAGCAAGGATCTAGCCCTGCCCATACATCATTTCTTGCTGATCTAGCCCTGCCCATACATCATTTCTTGCTGATCTAGCCCTGCCCATACACCATTTCTTGCTGATCTAGCCCTGCCCATACATCATTTCTTGCTGATCTAGCCCTGCCCATACATCATTTCTTGCTGATCTAGCCCTGTCCATACATCATTTCTTGCTGATCGAGGCCTGGTGATACATCGTTTCTTGCTGATCTAGCCCTGCCCATACATCATTTCTTGCTGATCTAGCCCTGCCCATACATCATTTCTTGCTGATCGAGGCCTGGTGATACATCGTTTCTTGCTGATCTAGCCCTGGTGATACATCGTTTCTTGCTGATCTAGCCCTGGTGGTACATCATTTCTTGCTGATCGAGGCGTGGTGATACATCATTTCTTGCTGATGAGCCCTGGTGATACATCATTTCTTGCTGATGGAGCCCTGGTGGTACATCATTTCTTGCTGATCGAGGCGTGGTGATAACTCATTTCTTGCTGATGAGCCCTGGTGATACATCATTTCTTGCTGATGGAGCCCTGGTGATACATCAATTCTTGCTGATGAACCCTGGTGATACATCATTTTTTGCTGATGGAGCCCTGGGGATACATCATTTCTTGCTGATGGAGCCCTGGTGATACATCATTTCTTGCTGATCTAGCCTTGGTGATACATCATTTCTTGCTGATGGAGCCCTGGTGATACATCATTTCTTGCTGATGGAGCCCCAGTGATACATCATTTCTTGCTAATCGAGCCCTGGTGATACATCATTTCTTGCTGGTGGAGCCCTGGCTATACATCATTTCTTGCTAATCGAGCCCTGGCAATACATCATTTCTTGCTAATCGAGCCCTGGCCATACACCATTTCTTGCTGGTCGAGCCCTGGCCATACACCATTTCTTGCTGGTCGAGCCCTGGCCATACATCATTTCTTGCTGGTCAAGCCCTGGTCATACACCATTTCTTGCTGGTAACCCTGGCTATACATCATTTATTGCACGTAAACTGTACTCACTTTTAAAAGAAAGACACGTTTATGAAACCCGTCATGAACTGCCAGGTTTCTGAAAGAAAGAATCCTTAACCTTATGATTTGAGAGGCGTAATCTCACCAATGTGTTGACGTCAGGCTACTCTTGGCAACCGGAAATGAATAAACCAAAATCACCGCCAACATTATCTATCCTGTTTAGTTTCGCTAGAAAGTCGATCGATCAAATGTCAGTAAGAGATGTCCTTGCACATGTCAGTGAGTGATGCTCTTTCAAATGTCAGATTACTTTATCGACAGCAAAACCCCAATCCACGAGTCCAATAACTCTACCCTCACTGCCCCTGAAGTCACGAGATTTGTAAAATTTTAAAAAATAAAGTAAAAGAGGCAGATGGGAGATTTAGAAAACTAAACACAAATTTTAATGTTTTTAAATAAATCTTTTAATTTTTATAAATGGAAAAATTTTGATACCCATTTAAAAAAGTAAACAATATTATTATTCATATATTCTGTAAAATAAAAGTGTCATCTTATAAATGTAAAAGAAATGCGGTCGTCTGAAAAGAATGTTGATCCGGGTTCCTTGGTCCATATGTCCATCACACAGCAATTCCAAATCGGTTGGTATGTCAATTATCTTTAGAAATATTTGGTCTACTTGACCGGACATCCAATGAAAGAACTGTAAGCATCGATTACCGTTGTCACTGAGAGTGCTCCCCTCCCCCACCCCCGATCTGTTCGTTCTATTTGGGGACTCCATTTTTGGGGGGAGTTTTCATGAGCAGATTGTCTGTAGCACTTTCTGTGTCATTGTCTTCGGGTATAATAACACAGCCTGCCTCAATGACGTTTTTCTACGACACTCGCATGTTGTGCTGTGTCTGTCTACTCTATAAGTGTCGGAGTAACGCCTCACTTAGATGGAGCGTTAACCTAGTGACGCCATATCTTTTTTCTGAGCATCATTCTACGAACAAAACTTGTTGTCCAATCAAATGTTCGAGCACATTTAGCTTTGCGACCAAATTTATTTTGCTTTTTTTTTTTTTTTCAAAATATCTTTTTATTTTAAAAAAGCCCGTTAAGCGCGGCTTCGGTTGATTATCCTTGTGGACATCTAGTCTGACACGCTATTCTGACGCTCTAGTCTGACACGCTATTCTGACGCTCTAGTCTGACACGCTATTCTGACGCTCTAGTCTGACGCGCTATTCTGACGCTCTAGTCTGACGCGCTATTCTGACGCTCTAGTCTGACACGCTATTCTGACGCTCTAGTCTGACACACTATTCTGACGCTCTAGTCTGACACGCTATTCTGACGCTCTAGTCTGACACGCTATTCTGACGCTCTAGTCTGACACACTATTCTGACGCTCTAGTCTGACACGCTATTCTGACGCTCTAGTCTGACGCGCTATTCTGACGCTGTAGTCTGACGCGCTATTCTGACGCTCTAGTCTGACACGCTATTCTGACGCTCTAGTCTGACACACTATTCTGACGCTCTAGTCTGACACGCTATTCTGACGCTCTAGTCTGACACGCTATTCTGACGCCCTAGTCTGACACGCTATTCTGATACCGGATTTTAATGAAGTTGGCGCAAACTGATGGTTACATTTCTTATGTCAATAAATTAACTGTTTGTTAAATTTCTTGAAATGTCTTTGAGTTAGATTTAATGAATTTTCCTTCTTGTCGGTTTCTCTTGTACGACAAACATCATCTTCTTGTATGACAAACATCATCTTCTTGTATGACAAAAATCATCTTCTTGTATGACAAACATCAGCTTCTTGTACGACAAACATCATCTTCTTGTACGACAAACATCAACTCCTTGTAGGACAAACATCATCTTCTTGTATGACAAACATCATCTTCTTGTATAACAAACATCAACTTCTTGTATGACAAACATCATCTTCTTGTATAACAAACATCATCTTCTTGTATAACAAACATCAACTTCTTGTATAACAAACATCATCTTCTTGTATAACAAACATCATCTTCTTGTATGACAAACATAACATCATCTTCTTGTATGACAAACATCAACTTCTTGTATGACAATCATCAGCTTTTTGGGGTCTTTAAATTATTTTACTTAATGGCATTTTAGTGCATGCATTATTGAGCAGAGGTGCACATTGCCTTCCTGTAAATCTATGTTATTTCCCCCCACTATCGTGGAACGCCCCGAATTCAGGCATCTTGCAGTTAAATGTCCCAGCAGTCCTGCATCCGTTCCCCCCAATCCCATCCATCAAGGGACTGCTCCGTATTGACACAAGCCCTGATATTGGCTAACATTTCTACCAGCTCATAAAAAAAAAAAAAAAAAGCGCTATTCGATCGCTCCGACGCTGACCCGCCGCTCCGACGCTGACCCGCCACCCCGACGCTGACCCGCCACCCCGACGCTGACCCGCCACCCCGAGCGCCAAGACGCCCGTCGTTAAATCCAATGCGTGCCTCAGTGAAAGGAAAGATCCCCCAGTAACTTGCCTTTCTTTGTCGCATAAAGCCGAAAGCTGTTTTCGTCTCCCCCCCCTTTCCGGGTATTCGCGCTGTTTCACCAAGATCCTAAATAATCCTTTATGAATGATTTGTGCGCCTTCCAATGTTTGGACAATGATTGCTTGGCCGGCCTGTTTTATTCGATACGGAATAATTGAGCGGCGGTCTTTTAGATTCAGATAAAAAGCATCGCTTGCGGTTCTTTAACGAAAGGTCCAATCTACGCGCCGTGTTTGTCCTTAGATTTTTGTGTCGCAGGTCGAATGTGCAAATGTTGACACTGGATTGTTCTTTCATATCTATCACTTTAAAGGACGGGGGGGGNGGGGGGGGGGGGGGGGGGGGGGGGGTGCGGTTTTAAAGGGATTTAAAGATTAAAAATCTGACGGAACACTTTCTTGTTGCATTACAGAGATTAAGCTGAATGACCCGTACATAGTGATAATTACGTCAACAAAAGATGTGATCAATTTCGTGGCAACTCTAGACGGCTCTAATTTTTGTTTCTGCATATTTTTTTTTTATTAGCATGCGGATAAAGAGATTCGATATGAAATTCCTTTAAAAAAATTATTTCACGAATGGGAGACTTCAAAGTGTGTGTGGGGGGGGGGGGGCGTGTTTAAATCCGAAAAGCAATGTTTTAATCAAAAGTGAAGACAACATTTTAAGTACCTGATAGAGGGAAAAACATCAGGTACAGCATCTATGACAACACACCAGGTACACAATCTATGGCAACACATTAGGTACAGCATCTATGACAACACATCATCATGTAAACCATTTATAACACATCAGGTACAGCATTCTATGGCATCACATAAGGTACACAATCTGTGGCAACACATCAGGCACACCATCTACAATACATCAGGTACAGCATTCTATGGCATCACATAAGGTACACAATCTGTGGCAACACATCAGGCACACCATCTACAATACATCAGGTACAGCATCTATGGCAACACAGTAGGTACACAATCTATGACAACCCATCAGGGACAGCATCTACAGCAACACATCAGGTACCCTATTTATGAACACCTCATGTACACAGCCCTACTAACCCAACAAACAACTCGCAGCTTTTCAACCGTGTAATTTTCGTTCTTATACTCCAAGTATTAAAAAAAAACATGTTCAATTCTACAACGGGAGCCACGAGTAAGCAGAAGTTTACAAATTGGCTCCCTATGGTTCCTTATGGCTCCCTATGGGGCTAACTGATTGGTTTCAATTTTGTTTATGGCGCCTGCCTCTGTCCTGCTCGACCCATTATATTCTCTACAGCTTTGACGGGCTTCGGTGGATAATTTTGTGTTACATTTTTGTAAGGCACCAATAAAAATGCATGACATGATTGTGCTTTTAAGTTCCTAGAGTGTCTTTAGAGCTCCATGGGGAGAGATATTGATTTCAAAACATGGTGCAAAGTCTTGTTTTCTTTCTCTCATATTTTCATAATTTGACTGGCTCATCAAATCTTGCATAATTTATGATAAAACTACTTCGTGTCCCATTAAACTACGCAGCAACCATTTTCTCCCAATATGATATTGCATTATTGATATTGTTATTTTTGGCTTGTCTACCTGTGACGTAGACATTGTATGTTGGTCCATATAGATAATATGTTGTATAAATGCATTCGTTTAATTGTACGTTTGTTGGTTTTTAATTGTATGTTTGTTGGTGACCAGGACCGAACTTAGACTTGCTGAAGCCCTAAGGACCCGGTAGATTGTGAGGCCCTACGCTGTCCTTAACCTTATACGTAAATACGGCAATGTTGATGAAGCTTTTATGATATGCATGCAATTTGCCCTAAGTTTTTTTTTTTTTTTTTTTTTTTTTTTTTTTTTTTTTTTTTTTTTTTTTTTTTTTTTTTTTTTTTTTTTTTTTTTTTTTTTTTTTTT
>CAXITT010000045.1:771445-788210 GCA_964033795.1 Lymnaea stagnalis | reverse complement strand
GGGCTTTTAGAAAAGGCTGGGACGAGGTGGTCAATTGAAAGTTATGGGGGGGGGGGGAAAGAAAGATCAACACATATCATTGAAGTCTTTCTGACAAGACTATTTGTTTATGGTGCTGTTGTCTCCATAGAGTAAAGGGCAGGTTGAAAGGCAGGTTAAAGGGCAGGTTAAAGGGCACATAAAAGGGCAGGTTGTAGGGAAGGTTACAGGACAGGCCCAAAGTCAGGTTAAATAGCAGGTGCACGTTAAAAACCAGGTTGTAGGACAGGTTGAAGGGCAGACGGTAGGTCAGGTTAAATAGCAGGTTAAAGGGCACGTTAAAAGGCAGGTTGGAGGACAGGTTAAAAGGCAGGTTGGAGGACAGGTTAAAAGGTAGGCTGTAGCAGAGGCGTAGCGAAGGGGTGGGCAGGGGGGACAGATGGGTGCCCGTTAGTTAGGTGCTCCTAAATGTGCTTTGATATTATTTTATTGATGAAAATAATGGGTTTGAGAGCTGAAAAAAGAAAAGGGGGCACTTTAAAATGAATCTTATCCCCGGGCGCGAATCTTGTCCCCGGGCGCCAAACACTCTCGCTACGCCTCTGGGTTGTAGGGCAGGTTGAAGAACAGGTCGAAGGACTGGTTGTAGGGCAGGCTGAAGGTTGAAGGCAAATTTTCAAATTCATCCATTGTGCCAGATGGCGACTCCTTTCATTTGGTACAATGCATCTAATTGGTAGACAATGTCTTCTCTGTGAGGTAAATAAGATGATACGATCTCCCAAATGGTACAGTCCATCGGTTGGTACAATCCATCGGTTGGTACAGTCCATCAGTTGATACAGTCCATCGGTTAATATTGTATAAACTAAATGGTAGTTAATCAAACAGTGGCCCCTGACATTTGGTACAAGCAAAACTAATAAACGATAGTGTGATTCGAAATTTCTTGAATCTGAGACAAACCAGGACGGGTTTTGGAGAGCTTATCTCAACAATAATGGATACAACAACAACAAGAAAGAGAATGTTACATTACCACGTCAACTTTGACACGGTTCAATGATGGAAGTACAGGACGTAGAGGGAATTACAAGGACGGAGTTGGGGATAAAATGGAAATAAATGAAGACGAAAGAGAGGTAATCGACTGTCTAATTCCACACTGGACAGTAATTACGGACTCATTATTCATGCAAGCGTTGTCTTTACAAATAGAAAATTCCAGCCGTCAGGGTCGTGAGTACTTCGGATCAGTGGGAGAAGCATTGCAACGGGAGCTTTAGAACTTTCTACACCCCAAGACTACATTAAGAAAATATGTAATGGTTTTAAACAGCGCCGCAGTGCTGTGATTATCGCATGTCAGAGCCGGGGCTCCTGGAGGAATTTTATTCTAATCTGGCCAGTAACAGGCTGGCGTGTTCTGGAGGCCGTCCAAATATCATGGTTTAAAAAAAAAATGAAAAATGAACAAGCATGTTTTAAACACGCTTCCCGTTTTATACAACTCCCCCCCCCCCCCCCCAAATCATCCTGAGCCATACCAACAGAGAACAAACATTTCGAGTCTCTACCTACACCAAAGATCGAGCCATCAGCCGAGTCACTTCCTCATCGTGAGTGATATTACAAGATATCGGTTTTAGAACTAAGCAAAGAGCATTCGAAACTATAACTAATTTGACAACAGTCTCCAACAGTGTTATTGACAGTCATTGGGCCGACTGCCAACAAAGGGAGTTAACTTCATCTTTTCTCCACTGCTACTAAAACTACTACCACTACTACCACTACTAGTTGCAACCTGTTGAAATTTAAGAAGAAATCACGGGTGAATCCTACAATAGGAATATTATTTTGACGTTTTCCTCACTTGAATTGCAAGGATATCATCAACAGATGGCACAAGTTAACCCCACTCCACTGACAGGGTTATGGCGTCGTGCCCTGTACAATACTTGCTTTTGCTTACATGGGCCAACCTGTTGGCTTTCAGTGACGTTTGAACAAAGACATAATTAATGGAATAGAAAGCCTTACACAGACAGCTTGGGATGGTATTATTACAAGAGACATTAAAGGGGGTTGGGGACGAGAAAAAAATCTGAATTGTCTGAAAAATAAATATTTATCTTTTTAGTATCATATGTTTTCAAAAGTTATCAACGGACGGACAATGCGCGCCTGCCAGCGGCGTAGCGAGGGGGATGGCGAGGGGGGCAGATGTCCCCGGGCGCCAGCTAGTAAGGGGCACCAAAATGTGCTTTGTTATTTTTTTTTTATTGATGAAAATAATGGGCTTAAGAGTTGAAAAAAAAAAGAAAAAAGGGCGCTTTAAAATGGATCCTGTCCCCGGGCGCGAATCTAGTCCCTGGGCGCCAAACACCCTCGCTACCCCTCTGGCGCCTGCCGGCCCCCACANCCCCCCCCCCCCCTCAGCTACTGTAAAAAGGTATTTAAAATATATTAATAAGAATCGTTTTAGATGGTAGACCCTAGGACAGGACTGCCAGCCATCTTGTTTCTCGCTAGCTCTAGAGACACAATTCAAGCCAAGACATTACGAAGTTTTATCACCGATCATAGAAAACAAGAATTGGATCAATTTGATCACGAGAAAGCCACGTCATTAAAACAGCCATAGTCGCAAACGTCTGCTAACCGACATCAAATATTCAATGGTCATCGGCACATTCAGAAGGATGGATATTTTAATGAAATGACCGCTGGCCGGCATCGGACCACCCAGACCAGAACATCGACACGTCTCTGACCAATAGGAAAACCTCAGCAGAAAAAAAAAATAGCTACAAAAAGTGTAATTGATTTCTTCAGCACAGTAGAGTACAGAAATATACTATATTTTCTTGAACTCCAGTAACAGAGCATACAGTCATAACCATATACAATGCTTACATGGACTCCAGTGATAGATATAAAGTCATAGACATACTCTATAATATATACAGAAAATACAAATAGTCAAGAAACAAATGATCATCACACAGACAGACACACACAAAGACATGTTCGCATTAGCATCCCTTGCTGAGGTCACGCTGTTAACAGACCAACAACCCATACCCCAACCAAACTTCGCTTCTCCCCCCCCCCCCAACTGTCGAAACATACCCTCCCAAAAAAGTCAATTTCCTAAACAGGACAGACAGACGCACTAAAACTTGGACTCAGTTCAGGATTCAGGAAAAAGAACTCCCTTAACGTGCGCCCATAGGTCAAAGCGTGACTGACCTCCAGATATAAGAAATAGAAAGTTATAAAACGTCCCCCAAAATGTGACCCCCAACACGACAGCTACATCTAAAACTAAGTAATAAAGTCCGAACAAAATCGAAAAATATTGTGTGCGTGAGTGTGTGGGTTGTGTGTATGTGTGTGTGTGGGGGGGGGGTGTTGAATTGCGACTGTACCTTCTTCACCAAAGGTTCTCATTATTTCTGAAATAATAAATGGCGAAAACTAAAACTATCTGTTTTTTTTAAAATAAATATTGCTTGAAACTATAAATATTATAAAACTTAGTTTAAAAAGAAAGGTTTTAGCTTAAAGCTAAAACTCTAGCATATGGTTGTCAACATAGAAATAGTGAACATAAAGAGTAGTGAAGATATAAAGTAGTGAAGATATAAAGTAGTGAAGATAGAAAGTAGTAAACATAGAAAGTTGTGAAGATAGAAAGCAGTGTTCCCCCCCCCCCCCCCCTTTCTGTTTAAACTTGGGGGTCCCCCCCCCCCCCCCTTTCTGTTTGAACTTTGGGCGTCACTGTATACGAGTAGTTAAAAAAACAACAACAAAAAGTCATCGCCGAGAGAACATACACAATGGACAGTTCCTTCATTTCTCGCCAGGAACCGCTGGGCATGGAGGAGGAGCATTCTGTTAAGAAAAGTTTGACCTCTGGAAAGTTCCACGGATCGCCCTGAGCATCGATCGTAGTCTCGCTGGGCCTCGCCCAAATGACGAAAAAGGGGGGGGGGGAGGGGAATGTACAAGGGGATGGTCATCGCTACCAAATACTATGTAGACAAGTCAAGGGAAAGAAGAACCTCCCCCGGGGGGCATACACTCCCTTTGCCGAAATCATTTGGGGGCAAAGCAAAATTTATGATTAACTTTGGCCCTACGGTGGACAATGGACGAATCGTCTTCCTCGTTGGAGTAAACAATGGAACACACGATACCTGATCAACACACTGTGGGTACACGAGTGGGGTGATGTGGGTGCGATCTGATGCTGAGCAAACATAGGGTAATGTCTTCTATCTGGTGTGAGGACCGTCACCTGGTCACGTAGTATGGGCATACGAGACCGTCCGAGGATCATGCCGAGACATGAATCTATTTGTGAAGGCAGGACCGCTCTGGCGAAACGGTTTATTCCAAGTGGACTTATTATTATTTATTATTTTAATTAATAATGTTACACTTATGATTCGTATTTCTCTCAGTCCCTCATCCTCGGGGTTGGCGAAGATTGCATCAGTGAATCTTTTATACTGCGACTCAACAAAAAAAACAATGATGAATGGGCTAAGGTTCGGGATAGGGCAGGGAGTTGGGGAACTTTTCTTGGCAAAGAGCCAGCTATTACATTTTTATCTAGTAACTAGTAGTATCCAAGAGCTACATGAGAGAGATCAAAGAGCCGCATGCGGCTCGCGGGCCGCAGATTCCCGACCCCTGCGACATATCCCTTCACCTACTTCGATAATATGAATGAATAAAGAACACACGTGTTTAGGATGTCAAAATGCTGCGAGTTGTAAGTAATTGGATTAGGTTTCAGCAAAATGCTGCCAGTTGTAAGTAATTGGATTAGGTTTCAGCAAAATGCTGCCAGTTGTAAGTAATTGGATTAGGTTTCAGCAAAATGCTGCGAGTTGTAAGTAATTGGATTAGGTTTCAGCAAAATGCTGCGAGTTGTAAGAAAGTGGATTAGGTTTCAGCAAAATGCTGCGAGTTGTAAGTAATTGGATTAGGTTTCAGCAAAATGCTGCGAGTTGTAAGTAATTGGATTAGGTTTCAGCAAAATGCTGCGAGTTGTAAGTAATTGGATTAGGTTTCAGTCCTCCGAAACTCTGTTCCCTCACGGCACACCTACACCCTTCACAGATTTCCGCGGCACACCACATGTAAAACATGAAGGAAAAAATAAAATGCTTTACTTTTTACACGCACCGATAATTTAAATGCTTTAAAAAAATAGTTTTTTAAATTTCTTGCAGAAGTGAAATTAACATAAGCCAGTATAACTTGTATACCAAATAATATAGCATACAGTAGTATGACCTTTTCCAGCCCACATCAATCCAACAGAAATGTGAAGAGGCTTCTTACTATGTTATCCAGTTTAAAGTGGTAATAAAAAACAAAAACAAAACAAAAAACAACAACAACAACAACAACAACATCTGTAGGGATGGTGAATGTGACCCGCCAAATTGAATCCCGCAAATGGTGCTGCACTATTTGAATTCAAACGTTTGACAGCTTTTTAATTAGACAATGATTGCCCCATTTATTTCAAAACGAGATTTTCATTCCATTTTGGAGGACTTTTGCCGCGGCGCACCTAGTATCGTCTCGCGGCACACCAGTGTGCCGCAGCTCTGTGGCATATCTAGGGTGTTCACATCGTTGTTACTACATCGTTGATCCTATAGTGTTGCTGTTAAAGCATTTATCAGATGTTTTTATATTTACAAAACGGTTTTACGATTTACAATGCTAACCAATCGTGTGACATTCATTGATACACCGAGAACATGACTCTAGATTAGTGTCTCGTCCATTGATACACCGAGAACATGACTCTAGATTTGTGTCCCGTCCATTGATACACCGAGAACATGACTCTAGATTTGTGTCCCGTCCATTGATACACCGAGAAGAACTCTAGATTTGTGTCCCGTCCATTGATACACCGAGAAGATGACTCTAGATTATGGTGACCAAATGTCCCGTTAAAACGGGATTGTCCCGTTTTTTCACGATTGTACCCGGTGTCCCGAAAAAGTCTCTCGGGACTCCTAAATGTTCCGTTTCAAAAAAGCAAACACATTTTCAAATAACTAAAACTTCCTAATTTATAATATAACTTCCAGTAATATTTTGGCTAGCTGCCAGTAGTGATGTGGGCTCGCATGATAGCTGCACTGTTTCCCCCTCCACCACTGCCGACGCTGCGTAAACGATAGTGTCCCTGCCATAGATCTTATTATTTTGTAAAATATGTATAGATAAATAAGTATTCACTGCAAAATTATTTTTTTCGTTTCTGGAATACCTCCGAGTTTAAATTAAATTACAAAAGTGAAGGTAAATTTAAAAATATTGCTAGGTCTCAAAATAGTTAAATGAACATATTTCAATAAACTGTTTACTGCGGAGGCCCCCGCCACTTTTTTTAGCTGGAGGGTATTCCCCAAACCCTCCTTGGGTGTGTCCCGTTTTTTTTCAGTTTATGATTTGGTCAGCCTACTCTTCATTAGTGTCCCCTTCATTGATACACCGAGAAGATGACTCTAGATTAGTGTCGCGTCCATTGATACACCGAGAAGATGACTCTAGTTTGTGTCCCGTTCATTGATACACCGAGAAGATGACTCCAGATTAGTCTCCCGTCCATTGATACACCGAGAAGATGTCTCTAGATTAGTGTCCCGTCCATTGATACACCGAGAAGATGACTCTAGATTTGTCTCCCGTCCATTGATACACCGAGAAGATGACTCTAGATTAGTGTCCCGTCCATTGATACACCGAGAAGATGTCTCTAGATTAGTGTCCCGTCCATTGATACACCGAGAAGATGACTCTAGATTTGTCTCCCGTCCATTGATACACCGAGAAGATGTCTCTAGATTAGTGTCCCGTCCATTGATACACCGAGAAGATGACTCTAGATTTGTGTCCCGTCCATTGATACACCGAGAAGATGACTCTAGATTAGTGTCCCGTCCATTGATACACCGAGAAGATGTCTCTAGATTAGTGTCCCGTCCATTGATACACCGAGAAGATGACTCTAGATTTGTCTCCCGTCCATTGATACACCGAGAAGATGTCTCTAGATTAGTGTCCCGTCCATTGATACACCGAGAAGATGACTCTAGATTTGTCTCCCGTCCATTGATACACCGAGAAGATGTCTCTAGATTAGTGTCCCGTCCATTGATACACCGAGAAGATGACTCTAGATTAGTGTCCCGTCCATTGATACACCGAGAAGATGACTCTAGATTAGTGTCCCGACCATTGATACACCGAGAAGATGTCTCTAGATTAGTGTCCCGTCCATTGATACACCGAGAAGATGACTCTAGATTTGTGTCCCGACCATTGATACACCGAGAAGATGTCTCTAGATTAGTGTCCCGTCCATTGATACACCGAGAAGATGACTCTAGATTAGTGTCCCGTCCATTGATACACCGAGAAGATGTCTCTAGATTAGTGTCCCGTCCATTGATACACCGAGAAGATGACTCTAGATTAGTGTCCCGACCATTGATACACCGAGAAGATGTCTCTAGATTAGTGTCCCGTCCATTGATACACCGAGAAGATGACTCTAGATTTGTGTCCCGACCATTGATACACCGAGAAGATGTCTCTAGATTAGTGTCCCGTCCATTGATACACCGAGAAGATGACTCTAGATTAGTGTCCCGTCCATTGATACACCGAGAAGATGTCTCTAGATTAGTGTCCCGTCCATTGATACACCGAGAAGATGACTCTAGATTAGTGTCCCGACCATTGATACACCGAGAAGATGTCTCTAGATTAGTGTCCCGTCCATTGATACACCGAGAAGATGACTCTAGATTTGTGTCCCGTCCATTGATACACCGAGAATATGACTCTAGATTTGTGTCCCGTCCATTGATACACCGAGAAGATGACTAGATTTGTGTCCCGTCCATTGATACACCGAGAATATGACTCTAGATTTGTGTCCCGTCCATTGATACACCGAGAAGATGACTCCAGATTAGTCTCCCGTCCATTGATACACCGAGAAGATGACTAGATTTGTGTCCCGTCCATTGATACACCGAGAAGATGACTCTAGATTTGTCTCCCGTCCATTGATACACCGAGAAGATGTCTCTAGATTAGTGTCCCGTCCATTGATACACCGAGAAGATGACTCTAGATTTGTCTCCCGTCCATTGATACACCGAGAAGATGTCTCTAGATTAGTGTCCCGTCCATTGATACACCGAGAAGATGTCTCTAGATTAGTGTCCCGTCCATTGATACACCGAGAAGATGACTCTAGATTAGTGTCCCGACCATTGATACACCGAGAAGATGACTCTAGATTAGTGTCCCGTCCATTGATACACCGAGAAGATGACTCTAGATTAGTGTCCCGACCATTGATACACCGAGAAGATGTCTCTAGATTAGTGTCCCGTCCATTGATACACCGAGAAGATGACTCTAGATTAGTGTCCCGTCCATTGATACACCGAGAAGATGACTCTAGATTAGTGTCCCGTCCATTGATACACCGAGAAGATGACTCTAGATTAGTGTCCCGTCCATTGATACACCGAGAAGATGACTCTAGATTAGTGTCCCGTCCATTGATACACCGAGAAGATGACTCTAGATTAGTGTCCCGTCCATTGATACACCGAGAAGATGACTCTAGATTAGTGTCCCGTCCATTGATACACCGAGAAGATGACTCTAGATTAGTGTCCCGTCCATTGATACACCGAGAAGATGACTCTAGATTAGTGTCCCGTCCATTGATACACCGAGAAGATGACTCTAGATTAGTGTCCCGTCCATTGATACACCGAGAAGATGACTCTAGATTAGTGTCCCGTCCATTGATACACCGAGAAGATGACTCTAGATTAGTGTCCCGTCCATTGATACACCGAGAAGATGACTCTAGATTAGTGTCCCGTCCATTGATACACCGAGAAGATGACTCTAGATTAGTGTCCCGTCCATTGATACACCGAGAAGATGACTCTAGATTAGTGTCCCGTCCATTGATACACCGAGAAGATGACTCTAGATTAGTGTCCCGTCCATTGATACACCGAGAAGATGACTCTAGATTAGTGTCCCGTCCATTGATACACCGAGAAGATGACTCTAGATTAGTGTCCCGTCCATTGATACACCGAGAAGATGACTCTAGATTAGTGTCCCGTCCATTGATACACCGAGAAGATGACTCTAGATTAGTGTCCCGTCCATTGATACACCGAGAAGATGACTCTAGATTAGTGTCCCGTCCATTGATACACCGAGAAGATGACTCTAGATTAGTGTCCCGTCCATTGATACACCGAGAAGATGACTCTAGATTAGTGTCCCGTCCATTGATACACCGAGAAGATGACTCTAGATTTGTGTCCCGACCATTGATACACCGAGAAGATGACTCTAGATTAGTGTCCCGTCCATTGATACACCGAGAAGATGACTCTAGATTAGTGTCCCGTCCATTGATACACCGAGAAGATGACTCTAGATTTGTCTCCCGTCCATTGATACACCGAGAAGATGACTCTTCGAACTCATACTTTCAAGTAGAAGTGCCGATCAATAAAGTATACATGAGTTATGCTTTCTGTTTCATGGCAATCATACACGTACTTTTCAACTCAGAACTTTACAGGTTTTTTTTACACAAAGACTTTAAAAAACTTGAAAAGAAAAACAAAACAAAAACAAAAAACGTTAAGAAAAGAATGGATGTGATTGGCAAAAAAACCATAAAAAAAAACAACAACAACAACAAAACAAAACCAAAACAAAACAAACCAACCAACCCAACCACCGTAGCTACCGTACACATACGTTTCCAAGACGATGATTGGTCACTAACGTTACCACGTCACCATCACGTGTGGGGATGAAAAGAGCAAACGAGAGGGAAGCAAAGCGTTTTAACGGGACGCCAGCCAATTTCCTGTCTTCTGACCAGACTTACTTTATTACTCTCTATAACAACTATAGCCCCCCCCCCCTCCCCCAACCTCCACCAACCAAAAAAAAACAAGAACATTCAATAAAAAAAAGCCCCACATTGGGAGGAAAAGAGCAAACGAGAGGGAAGCAAAGCGTTTTAACGGGACCCCAGCCAATTCCCTGTCTTCTGACCAGACTTACTTTATTCCCCTCTATAACAACTAAAGCCCCCCCCCCCTCCCCCAACCTCCACCAACCAAAAAAAAACAAGAACATTCAATAAAAAAAAGCCCCACATTATAAGTAAGAACACCCAGAACCGCACAACTAAAATACTTGACAATAACTTTTTCCGTCATGGTTTAAAATAGCAATTGTATCCATTTCAAGGAACAACGCAAGAACTGCAGACAGGAGACAGCACATTTTTTACATAACCAAGATTAAAAAAAAAAAAAATAGATCCATGCATCCCATGTAGGGCTTTGGCATGCCTCACCACTTCCTTCCATTCAGACCTAACTGATGCTTTTCTTTTCCATGCTTGGATTCCCAAGCTGCTAAATATTTTTTCCACATCATCAATCCACCTAAGCCTAGGACTGCCTTTGAGCCGTTTCCCCCCTGGGGTTTTGGTGGTGCATCCTCCTCCCTCCTCTGTCATTTGGCATTCTTTCTAAGTGTCCGTCCAGCGTAGCCTGCCCTTTTTTGTTTTATTTCTGCTACTAGCGTGAGATCCTGATGTAGTCCACACAATTTCTGGTTCGTATTCTCCATCCATATTCATCCTTTGTTGGTCCGTATGTTTTCCGGAGAGCTTTTCTGTCCCATGTGCTTAATAGGTTTTCTGCCGTTTTTTGTTAGGGTCCAAAATTCACTAGCCTATGTTAGAACTGATTACAGTTTTATATATAGTTTTCTTTTGAGTATTTTGTGACTACTGAAGTACGCCCCAGTTTCCGGCCGATATTCTTTCTTTTGTATCTGTTAGTAATTCATTTATCTGAATCCACATTGGTAGTCACCTATAGTATTTGTTCAGTATACTTTTAAAATTACAAAGCGAAAAAAATTTTTTAGAACCTGAAAATAATTCAAAGTAAATGTAGCCTTTATTATAATGATACCGATATTTGATGTCACAAGGGTCTAGTTCCAGAATAAACCGACAAAGAAAACCATCTGAAATTAGTGGTTTTTCCAAAGTCGGAATAAATTTTTTTACGTTCCTGGTCATAATTTCTTCCCTCCTAACACCGGGTACACCCAGTCCATCTCCACGATTAAATCACCCACAAAGATGTGTCTACAGAAATTGTTCCGCCATTCCTTCCCATTACTTCCGCCGTCCTTTCAATTTTCCGCGCGCTTCCTTAGCCAATTTCTGTTCGAGTAGAAAAATATGAGCAGACGCAAGAAAAAACAACATTTATATATATATATATCTACATAAATCTTATTTCTCTTGAACTCCGTTGATTTAAGACGAACAGCTATTTCTGTTTTGAAACATTACAATGACTGTGAAATTAACAAGTTATAACCCTTTTTAAAAAAAACACTCATAAAGTTAAATGACCCCCCCCCCTCTTGCATCCGAAACCCACCCGCCCAACACACCCCCACCAACTCAGAACCTACCATTTTTACTAACTCGGAGTCCGGGTGTGCAACCCAGTGGCGAAGGAAAAGGTTGTGGGGGGGGGGGGGCGGGTCTTCCCTGGGGACACTTTCTTTTATTCATATTGAGGGGCAGCATTTTCGGTCTACAGCAGTAAAAAACGAGGAGGGGGTCCCAATCAAAGGCGAGCGGCACTTACCCTAGCTACGCCACTGATGCAACCCTGAAGTCATGAAAATGAATCTTTACACTTCAGCACACATTTAGTCGGTTGGTAACGACGATTTTAAAAGTTATTTTTTCTTTACATTCGGGGGAACATGGTTAACAAAGTTTTGACGTAACTCAAAAAATAAATAATACTAAAATCAATAAAACCTATCAATTAGGAGAATTCACTGTCCCTTTTTCAAACAAAAATTCTTCTACCTTCCCCTTAGAACAGTACTGCCCCCAGTCACGCAGCTCTAAAATTCTCCTAAAAATAAACAAACAAAATTCCCATTTCACTCCCCCTCCCCTGAATAAAACAACACACACTAAATATTGCACTGTAAGACTTAAGTCACAGAGATCAGAGTCGACCGATGTCCAGTAATGAACCCCCCCTCCCCCCCCCCGAGACCCGCGGTTCTCAATCTGTGGGTCGTGACCCTTTTGGGGGCCGCACGACCCTTTCACGGGGTCGCCTAAGACAATCTGAAAACACATCTACTTTGCAGTTATAAATGTGTCAAAAAAATAATTTTGTGGTTGGGCGGTCGCCACAACGTGAGGAACTGTGTTAAAGGGTCGCGGCATTAGAAAGGTTTAGAACCACTGCCCAAGACCCTCCACACGCCATGACGACCAATAGTTTTAAACAAGATGCACCGGAAGCTCGACCCAGACAAAGTTTGGGGTGACCGCCCGTCCCAACGTGAGGTTAGTCCGGCGGCCCGGCCAAGCGGCGAATCTCTAAGATTGCATTCCTTCCCTTCAAGGCCCAGAAATTTGGGACGAGGGCCACGCCACAAAGTGACGTAGAAAATAAAAGGGCCAACCTGGAACAACACCAATGTCAAATTAACGTTGTTGAAAACACTTTACAAAACCACAGTTTTTAAAACAAACAAATGAAAAAGAGTTGTTGATTATATATATATAATACTTTAACCCTACAGCTTTTAATAATGTATGATTGAGCGCCTTTTTAGAACATAAAACTGATGGCCAGAAGTTAAAGTGAGTTGAACATTAGACCGAGACTCAACATAAGTGTTTTTCAAAGGTAAACCATCTCGCATCGTAGCCGTGTAGAGTTTAGCACATACACCCAACCCTCGGCCAATAGTTCGTATCATTGTTTCAGTGGCTAACTATTTGAACTGACTTATTGCCGGGTAAGCGAACACACAGCTCTCCGAGACCTTGTTACCAGCTACAAAGATTGACGTCATACCTTTGCATCACGCCAAATTTATCCCAAGTTGAAGTATGGAAAATACATTTTAAAAAAAATAAAAAAATTGCGTTTTCACTCTTAAATCTATATTTTAACTTTTTTGGGGGGATTAATAATTAACAAAATATTTCTTCGTATGTTATTTGGAAAACCCAAATGAAAGAAAACGGACCGTATGCCCCACCCCTCCCTCTTCAAAAATAGACTTGTAGAACACAACCAATCAAACCCAGCTTAACCAACTAAGCTTTGGAGCATTGTTCCAAACTTTCCCACACCAAAACAACAACAAACAAAACTCACCTATTCTCGTTGGATAAGTCATAACGTGGCTGTGGGTCTGGATCATGGCCGTTGACGTCATAGCTGGCGTTTTCATCCTGTCGGGAAATAAACGGAAAACAAACAATTAAATATGCAACACTATTACAACATACAATTGGTAGAGAAACATAAAAAATACAATGGCACTAGACATGATGGAAGGTAGTTGTGATAGCTTGTGATTGAGTTATAGAATATCAGGACCGAATTTCTAAATATTTTTTTATATGAATTTTGTTTCGTAAAAATAATGTATTATTTTTGTTCATTAGAAATAACAGAAAGTTAAGGAATTATGGGATAGAGAAGGAAGAAGAATTAACGGTCAAGGAGGTTGACAAGGATTCATAGATATTTTGCGCTGGCCATGTTCTTCCTAGTTATTAATCAATATCTTAATATTGATTTGTGAAGTGTACCGAAGAAGTTATAAATATGATACCCATACTTCTTGTGATCTTTAGTGACATTATTTCATGTGATGTACCGTATTCAATCATTAAATATACAGTGATGCAAATAGTTATTCGTGTCTTATTATCAACTATTGATGGACGACTGTGATTCAGGACAAGTAATAATACAAGTCAATCATTGCAAGTAACGTAATCATAATTAACATATATATATATATATATATATATATATATATATATATATATATATATATATATATATATATATGTATATGGTACGTTACAGAAGATAGTTGTGATAGCTTGTGATTGAGTTATAGAATATCAGGTCCGAATTTGTAAAATATTTTTGTACACGTGTCTCAAGTGCTAATTTTGCCACATGAGCACCGTATAAGTGCTGAGTAAAATAATATGAAGTGCTAACTAGGCCAGAGTGCACCAACAGCTGATGCTATTCAGTGGGATAAGTGCTATACATGGGGTTAACATGTTACGTATCTGGTTTCTCATCTGGTGTAGCTGTTGCATATCGTGATAGTAACAAACGTGGCCCAATGGAAGCCAAGCACAAACTTGGCCCATTGGAAGCCAAGCACAAACTTGGCCCATTGGAAGCCAAACACAAACTTGGCCCAATGGAAGCCAGGCACAAACTTGGCCCATTGGAAGCCAAGCACAAACTTGGCCCATTGGAAGCCAAGCACAAAATTGGCCCATTGAAAGCCAAGCACAAACTTGGCCCATTGGAAGCCAAGCACAAACTTGGCCCATTGGAAGCCAAGCAGCGCATTTCATAACCCTCTTAAATGGCAATACCAATGACAAGAAATATGAAGGCATACGCCCTGGAAACTTGCATTACGGGTGCGCACCAAAAATCAACAACGCGCACACAAGACATGCGCACACCAAAAAACCATCAGCACGCACATCAGATATGTACATGAACACACCAGAAACCAACAACACGGACATAAGACGTGTACTCACCAGAAAGCAACAACGCGTACACAAAACATGTACACAACCAGAAACCGACAACGCGTACAAAAAGACAAGTGCATATAAAAAGACCAGAGATAAATGCTTCTTAAGTCTTTGCCCCCCACACATACATAGTCTATCTATATATAAACACATTTTTCTGAAGCCTTACGACAGCTTTAACGTGTTTCAAAAGCAGCAGCAGCTACAGCAACAATGCCGTTACGGCTACCCGTTGGCCTATACGTGTCATAGATTACATAGCACATTTTTATTGTGTTAACTGGCTTCCCCCGTCGATAAAGGAATAGATAAGGCACCCCCCAAAAAAAACAACACCAAAACAAACAAACAAAAAACAACACCGCCATCTTGAGCAATTACATTTGATGAAGAATTCTTACGTTTTTAGTATAGATACCCTGAAAATAATTTTTAAAAAAATAAAATAAAACGCAATTATAAATTAAGATATCAATGTGTATTATTTAAATGGATCCCTAGTTAAACATGTATTCGATTTTTTTTTTCCAATATTAATTATTATGTAATCAACTCTGGAAAACTTGACATGGGCCATTTCCAGAAAGAAATTAATCAAGTAAAAGAAAAAAAAAAATCCGGTAAAGAAATCTTAAGAGAACATTTTGTTATCGAGTTATTGGTTGATAAAATTGCGGAGGAAAGTTAGTTATTGAGTTGAATGCTTACATGGCACAAAATGGTGGGTTTGGGGCTGAGATCTTTGGGTCACAACACAAATTTAAACATTTTTGTTTTGTTAATCAACTCTGGAAAACTTGACATGGGCCATTTCCAGAAAGAAATTAATCAAGTAAAAGAAAAAAAAAAATCCGGTAAAGAAATCTTAAGAGAACATTTTGTTATCGAGTTTTTGGTTGATAACATTGCGGAGGAAAGTTAGTTATTGAGTTGAATGCTTACATGGCACAAAATGGTGGGTTTGGGGCTGAGATCTTTGGGTCACAACAACAATTTAAACATTTTTGTTTTGTTGAAAAGCGAAATGTGATTACCAGCTTTGTGAATAGATTAAGATGAAAAAATAGCGAGTTCACTTTTACCCAAATGGTCTCATTAGTGTTACATCATTGGTGTTAACTGTTTAACAATGTCATATTTAGGAGGCACGGTTTATTCGCGCAGTGGCTGTAAAAGAGAGGAATTCCCCGAACTATTAAAAACACTCCCGCCCTCTTTTACGTGAATATTTTGATCCAAATACAGTTCTCCAATAGCCTCTGGACGTAGGGTTCCTGAATTTATAATTCCGGACCTGGGTCTGTCTCTTAATTCCCCATCTCAATGGACGAGCTTTCAAATGAAACCATGGTATACATTTAGTTTTTACAACCGTGGTCAGAGTGCACGAACTGGCTGCCGTTAATTGCCATCTCCCAGGACCTAGGCCAGCTTGCACTTTACCCAAAAATAAGCCATTTATCTTCAGAGGCAACTCTGCCCCTGCTCCTACATTATCCAATTGCCTCCCCCTTAAGCACAGGCGAGCAGAATTCGCGCTCTCTTGAAGGATTCAAAAACTCACATTGTTATTATTGAGCACTACAGTCTCAGAAACTCCTTAGGTCACACATCAATTGAGGCGAGTTTTTTAAAACATTTTTAGTAAGCAAAATAAAATTACTTTAAACAATATTTGAGATCTTGTTTTATAATTACAATCAGCCTAGATGGGATCTGAAAAGTAAAAAAAAACCAAACTATCTTTTTAACTTTTTACTGTATTCATAATGCCACAGTTGAGACGTCGACAGGCATAAATTAGATATGTGGTTGGCGCCAGAAATTTAGGGATGCATTGTAATTTTCAGACGCTCTAACGCACATTTGGGGACCTTGATCGAGCGCACCTCAATATTTGGGCCCCATCTCTCTTTTTTTTTTTTGCTGAATCTGCCACTGGACAGAGCCGGGTGAGTCATGTTAAAAATGTAAACTTTCATAACTTTAAGTCGTAACTTTTACAAGAAATTTAAAAACGAA
>CAXITT010000045.1:720377-758568 GCA_964033795.1 Lymnaea stagnalis | reverse complement strand
ACGCGTCGTTGAGGAGGGGGGGGGGGAGAGAGAGATAATTGTGTTGTTGTTTTAATGTCGGCCTGTGACCGGAGATGTGAAACTTAGATAAAAATGTTACCCTGGGGGTAATTGGTGGGTAAACAAATCTTCTGGTCCAGATGAAACTTTAAATATTTAAAGAAAGGTCTAATTTCAAGATGACTTTAGACGCTGTAACACCGGAATGTGAAGGCGTAGAGTTCAGGGGCAGCTGATGGGGAGGGGGTGCCTTGGCAACAGTGGAATGTGGAACACACTTCAATTAAATATTTGAAATATACTACGCAATACATAAATAAAATTAGATACTTTAATTTTTTTGGCATTGGAGTCCAACTTGAAGAGTGTTTGATCTGGATCCGCTATAGATTAGACCTGTCATAAACTCTCTCACTATGTAAGAAAATGCTTTACAGTCTTCATCTGCCCCAAGGCAGGAAAATCAAGGTCTTTTTTTAATAGTCGGGATTTTTTAGAATCTTGCAGCTTCCGGTCAAGATTTAGGCTAATTTGTCAAGTTTTCTAAGACAAATCTTTGGAGAGGAATACACATTTTTCTGGCCTGATCTCCTTTGTTATTAATATTGTCTTTTTATTTTTTTTTTGAACACATCAGACGGTGACCTTACCAAAGCCTTATCATTTTCTTAACCGTCATTTTCTCACACGTTGTACTACAGGACTTTCTACTTGCTCCACCTTTCTGGCGGATTCTAATCAAAAAGAAGGACAAAACCAACAACCCACCAACAACCCCCCCCCCCTCATGTCGGCTTTGACGAACATGCTGAGATGTTACCGACATCGATCACAACAAACGAACCGCGAGTCCTGGCGTTTAACGTTCTAGCCCTTTTTCTCACACGTTGTACTACAGGACTTTCTACTTGCTCCACCTTTCCGGCGGATTCTAATCAAAAAGAAGGACAAAACCAACAACCCACCAACAACCCCCCCCCCCCTCATGTCGGCTTTGACGAACATGCTGAGATGTTACCGACATCGATCACAACAAACGAACCGCGAGTCCTGGCGTTTAACGTTCTAGCCCAAACGGTCAATGTGTGTCGTCCGTCGTTTGGTGATCCATTCCTTTACGTTTGTAACGACGGCGGAGCTGAAGCTGTGTTAAATCCTGAATTGGAGCTTTCTGAAATCAAACCTGCTATAAATGCCTATTTTATTTTTAGCGGAGGTGAGAATTGGATGCGATACCGGGTCAAGATTTAGACTCCTTCAGTGTCATAGAAATTTTAAAAAAAAAATTTTTAAGGAGAATAAATTCAAAAGAATATAACCATTTGTTTCAACAAACAAGAGCTTAGTTGAGATCGAAACAGTTATATGACAAAAATTACTTTAAATTATGGCTTGAATATTGTCCCACTTAAATAGACTAATGACGTGTATATAAACACCCCCTCCCCCACCAATAAGTGCTAAAATCGTAATTCGGGTTTCATTAAGCAATCGATACATGTAAATAAAAAAAACAAACAAAACAAAACAAACATTGTATTTTTGATGATACACAAAGGAATATGTTGATGAGCATTGGGCAGAGAGAGAGAGAAAGACATTGACAGTAATAAACACTGTTAAAAGGAGAGAGAGGCAAGAAAGACACTGTGTGCGTGTGTGTAATTGAGTGACATTGGTAAAAAGAGGAGGAGAAAGAGAGAGACAGAGAGAGAGAGAGAGAAGGAGGGAGGGAGGGATCGGGAAACGCTTGTGTCCTTGATACTTGACAAATCCATGAGCCACCTCTGATAAATCAAGACTCCCCGAGGAGAGAGTTTTTCCGCCTTGTCAGAGTAGGGCGCTTTTTGCAGAGGAAATCTCTGCGATTGACCAAATCTTGGGTTGTGCAGATTCTTGCCTCATCATTTTCCTTCACGAATTTAGTTTGTTACATCTAATGCCCCCCAAAAAACGTACACTTAATCAACATTACACATCATACCTTTAATCAACATTACACATCCCACCTTTAATCAACATTACACATCATACCTTTAATCAACATTACACATCCCACCTTTAATCAACATTATACATCCCACCTTTAATCAACATTACACATCCAACCTTTAATCAACATTATACATCCAACCTTTAATCAACATTATACATCCCACTTTTAATCAACATTACACATCATACCTTTAATCAACATTACACATCCCACCTTTAATCAACATTATACATCCCACCTTTAATCAACATTATACATCCAACCTTTATTCAACATTATACATCCCACCTTTAATCAACATTATACATCCCACATTTATTCAACATTATACATCTCACCTTTAATCAACATTATACATCCCACATTTAATCAACATTATACATCCCACCTTTATTCAACATTATACATCCCACCTTTAATCAACATTATACATCCCACCTTTATTCAACATTATACATCCCACCTTTAATCAACATTATACATCCCACATTTAATCAACATTATACATCCCACCTTTAATCATAATAATACATCCCACATTTAATCAACATTATACATCTCACTTTTAATCAACATTATACATCACACCTTTAATCAACATTATACATCCCACCTTTAATCAACATTATAATCCCACCTTAAATCAACATTATACATCCCACCTTTAATCAACATTATACATCTCACTTTTAATCAACATTATTCATCCCACCTTTTAATCAACATTATACATCCCACCTTTAATCAACATTATAATCCCACCTTTAATCAACATTATACATCTCACTTTTAATCAACATTATAATCCCACCTTTTAATCAACATTATACATCCCACCTTTAATCAACATTATACATCCCACCTTTAATCAACATTACACATCCCACCTTTAATCAACATTATACATCTCACTTTTAATCAACATTATACATCCCATCTTTAATCAACATTATACATCCCACCTTTAATCAACATTACACATCCCACCTTAAATAAACATTATACATCTCATCTTTAATCAACATTATACATCTCACCTTTAATCAACATTATACATCCCGCCTTTAATCAACATTATACATCTCGCCTTTAATCAACATTATACATCTCACCTTTAATCAACATTATACATCCCTTTAATCAACATTATACACCCCACTTTTAATCAACATTATACATCCCACTTTAATCAACATTATACACCCCACCTTTAATCAACATTATAATCTCACCTTTAATCAACATTATACATCCCACCTTTAATCAACATTATACATCCCACCTTTAATCAACATTATACATCTCACCTTAAATCAACATTATACATCCCACCTTTAATCAACATTATACATCTCACTTTTAATCAACATTATTCATCCCACCTTTTAATCAACATTATACATCCCACCTTTAATCAACATTATAATCCCACCTTTAATCAACATTATACATCCCACCTTTAATCAACATTATACATCCCACATTTAATCAACATTATACATCCCACCTTTAATCATAATAATACATCCCACATTTAATCAACATTATACATCTCCCTTTTAATCAACATTATACATCCCACCTTTAATCAACATTATACATCTCACCTTTAATCAACATTATACATCCCACCTTTAATCAACATTATACATCCCACTTTAATCAACATTATTCATCCCACCTTTTAATCAACATTATACATCCCACCTTTTAATCAACATTATACATCCCACCTTTAATCAACATTATAATCCCACCTTAAATCAACATTATACATCCCACTTTTAATCAACATTATACATCCCACCTTTAATCAACATTATACATCCCACCTTTAATCAACATTATACATCCCACCTTTAATCAACATTATACATCCCACCTTTAATCAACATTATACATCCCACCTTTAATCAACATTATACATCCCACCTTTAATCAACATTATACACCCCACCTTTAATCAACATTATACATCTCACCTTTAATCAACATTATACATCTCACCTTTAATCAACATTATACATCCCACCTTTAATCAACATTATACATCTCACCTTTAATCAACATTATACATCTCACCTTTAATCAACATTATACATCCCACCTTTAATCAACATTATACACCCCACTTTTAATCAACATTATACATCCCACTTTAATCAACATTATACACCCCACCTTTAATCAACATTATAATCCCACCTTTAATCAACATTATACATCCCACTTTTAATCAACATTATATATCCCACCTTTAATCAACATTATACATCCCACATTTAATCAACATTACACATCCCACCTTTAATCAACATTACACATCCCACCTTTAATCAACATTATACATCCCACTTTTAATCAACATTATACATCCCATCTTTAATCAACATTATACATCCCACCTTTAATCAACATTATACATCCCACCTTTAATCAACATTATACATCCCACTTTTAATCAACATTATACATCCCGCCTTTAATCAACATTATACATCCCACCTTTAATCAAAATTATAGATCCCACCTTTAATCAACATTATACATCCCACTTTTAATCAACATTATATCAATATAAATTTAAATGATTTTTGAATGCCAACCTCGATACTTTCTTTTCCAATATAACTCATAAAATTACACCAGTTCAAAAAACACTGTCAAATTCATTTGGTTTTTATACAATTTTCACGACGATATATTTATATTATTAGAAGCTGACAGTGGCCAATGAGACCAGAAACCATATCTCAGACTTGAAGACATGTCAACATCAAACAAGAAGAAGAAAACAAAAGCCTGGTCAACATCCTATCCAAGCACGGGTCCCGAGATTGGAGCCGACAGAAGCGCTCAAACTGCTAAGAGCCACACTCGGACCAACACGCTTCCAAAGTGGATTTCCACGAGGGGTTGCCTTTCTTTCAACAAACAAAAACAAAACAACAACAAAACTTTTCTCATCCATCGCGCTTTTCTTTCTGCTGCTAAGTTGCTGAAATAAGGATGTAAAACAATGTTGATCTGGGTAACAAGGGGGGTAATCTCACTTTCCCAAGTTTAACATTCACTGAAGAGGGGCAACCATTTTCTCTAACGAAAAAACAAAAAAAAAACCCAACAAAATAAAAACAAAGGATTCGCTCGCTTTCACTCTCAGTCGGTAATTTTTGACAAACTGATTAGCAGGCGCTTGGAGAATATGACCCGCGGCATGCATGATCGGTGCGCCGTTACCCAACCTCCAACTATCACCACCACCCCCCCCCCTACCATTTCAACTCAGTTACCTGGCTGTGGAGTTCCAGAAATTTTCAAGCTTAAAAAGAACAACTCTATAACCTGTAGATCTAATTACGTCATGGTAAGTCCAGATCTGATTAAATCATGGGAAGATCTAATCACATGATGAGAAGATCTGATTACATGATGGGAAGATCTGATTACATGATGAGAAGATCTGTTACAATGATTGGGAGATCTGATCACATGATGGGAAGATCTGATAAAATGAATGGGAGATCTGATTACATAATATGAAGATGTGATGACAGAATGAGAAGATCCAATGATGATATGATGGGAAGTTCAGATCTAGTTAACGTTTTTAGGGTATAATTTCGTCAAGATTTTTTTTTTTTTAAAGACATAGTATTAAAACCGTTAAGAGCATAGCCTAACAAATACAGAAAATACACGCATAAATCTATAGCAAGGCCCGACTAAACGTATAACAAGGCCCGCCCAAAGGTATAGCAAGGCCGTCTACATGTTTAACAGACAGTGATCGAATATGCGCTGTTCCCATGTTTTACACAGCTCAACTGAGCAATTATATAACAGCGTGAAGATCCACAGTCCAAATACCTGACACTAAATTATAGTTATTTTCATGTCAACATACTCAAACCTCACCACTATGAAAATTCTTTGAAGCAGTGCCAGGCATAGAAACACCAAAGAAGCTGACCAAAAACAAATTATCCGTCATTTTATTGTAATATTTTAATGACACTGTCTTCAAATCCCTGATTTATAAATAATACAACTACAGCCTCCGGACATCAGCTGTCAAGAGGGGATTCGTTCTTATTATTAGTCTTTTGAGACGAATTAAAATGAAATATAGCCAGGAGACGAGATTGTCATTTTCTTAAAATTTCTCAACTTTGGATGAAAAAAATAATTTAAAAATCAGACATAAGCCATCCTTAATACTTCATTTTTAAATTATGATTGCATGTCCTTTGCACACTTGTGTGAGCACTGCTCATCTATTAAAACACTTGCCGTGCGAGTACTGCTCATCGATTAAAACACTTGCCGTGCCAGTACTGCTCATCTATTAAAACACTTGCCGTGCGAGTACTGCTCAGCTATTAAAACAATTGCCGTGCCAGTATTGCTCATCGATTGAAACACTTGCCGTGCGAGTACTGCTCATCGATTAAAACACTTGCCGTGCCAGTACTGCTCATCTATTAAAACACTTGCCGTGCGAGTACTGCTCAGCTATTAAAACAATTGCCGTGCCAGTATTGCTCATCGATTAAAACACTTGCCGTGCGAGTACTGCTCATCGATTAAAACACTTGCCGTGCCAGTACTGCTCATCTATTAAAACACTTGCCGTGCGAGTACTGCTCAGCTATTAAAACAATTGCCGTGCCAGTATTGCTCATCGATTAAAACACTTGCCGTGCGAGTACTGCTCATCGATTAAAACACTTGCCGTGCCAGTACTGCTCATCTATTAAAACACTTGCCGTGCGAGTACTGCTCAGCTATTAAAACAATTGCCGTGCCAGTATTGCTCATCGATTAAAACACTTGCCGTGCGAGTACTGCTCATCGATTAAAACACTTGCCGTGCCAGTACTGCTCATCTATTAAAACACTTGCCGTGCGAGTACTGCTCAGCTATTAAAACAATTGCCGTGCCAGTATTGCTCATCGATTAAAACACTTGCCGTGCGAGTACTGCTCATCGATTAAAACACTTGCCGTGCCAGTACTGCTCATCTATTAAAACACTTGCCGTGCGAGTACTGCTCAGCTATTAAAACAATTGCCGTGCCAGTATTGCTCATCGATTAAAACACTTGCCGTGCGAGTACTGCTCATCTATTAAAACAATTGCCGTGCCAGTATTGCTCATCGATTGAAACACTTGCCGTGCGAGTACTGCTCATCTATTAAAACAATTGCCGTGCGAGTACTACTCAGCTATTAAAACAATTGCCGTGCGAGTACTACTCAGCTATTAAAACAATTGCCGTGCGAGTACTACTCAGCTATTAAAACAATTGCCGTGCGAGTACTACTCAGCTATTAAAACAATTGCCGTGCGAGTACTACTCAGCTATTAAAACAATTGCCGTGCGAGTACTACTCAGCTATTAAAACACTTGCCGTGCCAGTACTGCTCATCGATTAAAACACTTGCCGTGCCAGTACTGCTCATCGATTGAAACACTTGCCGTGCCAGTACTACTCAGCTATTAAAACACTTGCCGTGCGAGTACTACTCAGCTATTAAAACAATTGCCGTGCGAGTACTACTCAGCTATTAAAACAATTGCCGTGCGAGTACTACTCAGCTATTAAAACATTTGCCGTGCCAGTACTGCTCATCGATTAAAACACTTGCCGTGCCAGTACTACTCAGCTATTAAAACAATTGCCGTGCGAGTACTGCTCAGCTATTAAAACAATTGCCGTGCCAGTATTGCTCAGCTATTAAATACTGGCTGCACAGCTAAAGAAACACTTGCCGTGCGAGTACTGGATGCACAGCTATAGAAACACTTGCCGTGCGAGTACTGGCTGCACAGCCATTAAAAAATAAAATTAAGTCCGAGGCTAAGGCCCGATGTCAAAAGTTAATCCTGAGCTTCAGAAATGCTGGCGAGCGGTGTGGAGAGAAGCTGGTGGGCTTTACGCGGATAAGATACGTTTTCAAAACTCGGCAAGGCTTGATCCATACGGGCAGGCACCGGGCTTTAGAAGCCCATAGCAGGGAGATGAAAGGTGGGGAAGAATCCGACATAATGGATTTGAACATTGTGGAGAGGCGGTCTCAGATTTAAAAAGCAAGATTTAAGCCCAAGTGTGGTCAGAGACAAATTTAAAAAATAAATAACCGGTAACTAAACATGAAAAAGTTGTAAATCAGGTGCGGAATCAAACTAAGGCAGGCCTGTACTGTGACATGCCTGTACTGTGACAGGCCTGCACTATGACAGGCCTGCACTATGACAGGCCTGCACTATGACAGGCCTGCACTATGACAGGCCTGCACTATGACAGGCCTGCACTATGACAGGCCTGCACTATGACAGGCCTGCACTATGACAGGCCTGCACTATGATGTTTGAACACTTGAGCACTAAAAGATATGTCAACTAAAATTAAACGATATATTTTAAAAAGAAGTGATTTATGAAAACAATTAGGATGCTGATCTGCTGCTTGATTATTGCGTCTCTATGTGTGATTGAACCATGTGCTATCCCCTGTTCTGTGTCTGCGATTCTGTCTGCGTGTAAGTCTTAAGTCTGGGTTACATCACCTGCTTTTGAGCAAAAGTTTGAGAACAATACTCCGAAAGGTTGAAGCTATTTTATTAGTTATCTCCCTTACATCTCAAGATCTAATCTCCTTTACATCTCAGGACCTATTGTACCCTACATCTCAAGATCCAATCTCCTTTACATCTCAGGCCCTAATGTCACTTACATCTCAAGATCTAATCTCCCTTACATCTCAGGACCTAATGTCCCTTACATCTCGAGATCTAATCTCCTTTACATCTCAGGACCTAATGTCGCTAACATCTCAAGATCTAATCTCCTTTACATCTTAGGCCCTAATGTCACTTACATCTCAAGATCTAATCTCCCTTACATCTCAGGACCTAATGTCCCTTACATCTCGAGATCTAATCTCCTTTACATCTCAGTACCTAATGTACCTTACATCTCAAGATTTAATCTTCTTTATATCTCAGGACCTAATGTCCCTTACATCTCAAGATCTAATCTCAGTTACATTTAAGGACCTAATATCCTTTTCTTCTCAGGATCTAATACCCCTTATTAAACCTCAGGACCTAATCACCCTTACATCACAAAGTTATTTACTAGTTATCTCCCTAACACCCCAGGATCTAATCTCCGTTACACCCCAGGATCTTATCTCCCTTACGTCACAGAATCTAAATCTCCCTTACGTCACAGAATCTAATCTCCCTTACGTCACAGAATCTAATCTCCCTTACGTCATAGGATCTAATCACCCTTACGTTACAGGATCTAATCTCCTTCACCTCACAGGACCTAATCTCCCTTACGTCACATGATCTAATCTCCCTTACATCGCAGGATCTAATCTCCCTTACATCGCAGGATCTAATCTCCCTTACGTAACATGATCTAATCTCCCTTACATCGCAGGATCTAATCTCCCTTACGTCACATGATCTAATCTCCCTTACATCGCAGGATCTAATCTCCCTCACATCGCAGGATCTAATCTCCCTTACATCACATGATCTAATCTTCCTTACATCACAGGATCTAATCTCCCTTACACCACATGATCTAATCTCCCTTACATCACGAGCTCTAATCTCCCTTACATCACAGGATCTAATCTTCCTTGCGACACAGGATCTAATCCTGATGCAGGGTCATTTCGAGAACCTAAGCTCAGAAGATTTGATAAACTGTTTGGTTATCGTTATCAGTTTATTAGGGCCTTATATTTAATATAAAAAAGGGATCGAATGGGGGGGGATGTCTTGAGTGGAACCGGGAGGAACGTTCATATTTCTTAGCGTTAAGAGAGCGGTCCAGTAGTCGAGTCTCAAGCAGTCAGACAGAAGATGTTTTAACGGGCTCATTTCCAATGGTAGATCCAACTGGCCAACGGGGTATTGTCCCCGTCAGACAAGCACCACTAAATACCCATTTGTTCAAGGTTTCCTTCAGATTGCCATACGCTCTCGAACCTTTCGTGGATTGCCTCTTTCCCTCCCACGGGACACAACAATCAACCAATCATATCATATCTTGTTTTCGAAATCTCCCACACATGACAAGATTAATGGCGGAGAACGGTTTTATTTGGTGGAAGCATGACTCCAAACACTGCTAGCTTCACGTACCCCCCCCCCCCCCCCCCCCCCCCCCACATCGATGGTTTGGTTGGAGCTTCTATTATTCTGATCAAGTATGCGGTACTAGCCATTTACTTGTAAACTTAGTGTTCAGGATGGCAGGGAACAGTTGCCTGTGGTTGTTTGATATTCACGTGGTATGATGTGAGTTCAATGTGTGCGTATTCACGTGTATATGCGTTCACGGTGTAAAAATCTTTGTTGAAAAAAGGAGGTTTAAAAAAAAAACAGAGATGAAAATCAACAAAGAAGGAAATGCCTTCTGTTTGACGTTACATTCTAAGAGGTGAAATCTTAACTATTGGTCATATCAACAAGTCAATGATCTCAAACTATGGCTCGTGGATGAACAAACAAACGAAGAATGTCAAATATACACAGACTTCGACTGAAAGCTACGACTAGAGAAGTGGATTTTGTGAATCGCCACAGTAAAAAATCTAAATACACTCTAAATAAATTTAATTAATTGCAAGTTATTTAAAGTAAAGCATAGTTAAAAAAACAAAATATACAAAACCAAAACAGCCCAGCCACAAGCAATGCACAACTTTTGACGAACTTCTCAGATCAGATCATTACACATTAATGATAGGTTAACTGGAGCCCATAGAGAAAGGACGAAAGCGCCCAGATATCGTAACTAAACTCCTTCATACCTCCAACAGCCCCCGACTACCCATGGACAACTCTAGTTTGCTTTCCTCTTGGACCAGACGGCAAGGATTTCCGCACGCCCCTCCGCCCCTGGCGCCGAGTCTCGCTAGAAAGGAAGAGAGACGCCACCATAACACACCACTTTCTTATGGAGGCATGCGCCCCTACGCCATCTGCTCCATGCTTCGCCGGCCGCGCGTGCGGAAAGAGTACGACTTACCTGGTGCCGCACAACGCTATCAAATCGCTGTGTGTAAGCAGACACCGAGTGAAGAAACTCTTCGCCTTTGCCCACGGGATGTCAATGCCACCACCACCACCCCCCCCCCTCTCCTTGCTCAAAACAAATTTGACCGGGGGGGGGATAAAGAAAGGGAAAGAGCTGAAAGCAAAGCCCACACTCTTTGCCGTATGTTAGAAATAGAGTCATATGACGTCAATTAAGATCCGGTCACGTGTTTGACGTGGTATCTTCTTCTTCTTCTTCTATATCTTAAGGGCCCACGATCAATTTATTGATCATTTTGGCTCCTATGCATGTAGATGGGATTTGCAATGTTTCTGTTCCTGGTGTTGATGAGGAAATTTCACAGATTTCCAGTGCCACTTTGTGAGGGAATCATGCACTGGGGGTTTGAAGGCTTGAGGCAATAGACACAAATGTGTCTAGTGTTGTCGCCTCAACCGTTCCTTTTGAAAGATTGTTCCAGTCCCTGATTGTCTTGGGCAGGAATGAGCAGCTCCTATACTGGCTTCTTGCTGGTATGAGCCTGAATTGCCTGTCATGGCCTCGTCGCTGTCTATGGGGGAGAGGTACGAGTTTCTGTTTAATACTGGAACAGTGGACCAGCCCATTATTTATCTTGTACATCATGGAGAGCCTGGATTGTCGTCGTCGTTTCTCCAATGGTGACCAGCCTAGTGTTTCTAGCATGCTGCCAACACTAGAGGTATTCCTGTAGCGGTTTAGGACAAAGCGTGCTGCTCGTCGCTGGACCGCCTCCAACCTGTCAATGCTCTTCTGGGTAAATGGGTCCCAGACTGAAGATGCATAATCTAAAATCGGACGGATAAAGGCTTTATATGCTCTTTCTTTCACACAGGAGTTGCCAATCTTTAGATTTCGCCTTAAGAACCCTAGGGTCTTGTTTGCTTGGTTACATACATTGTTAATATGTTCATCCCATCGGACCTCTCTTTGAATGGTAACACCCAGGTACTTTACGGAGGAAACTTGCTCAAGAATATGGCCGTGCAGTTTGTATTGGTAGTGTAGAGGAGTACAACTTCTAGAGATTGATAGTGTCTGGCACTTGGCAGGGTGAAATTCCATGTCCCAGCTCATCTCCCACTCAGCTAACAGATTGAGATCCTGTTGTAGCTGGTCCTGGTCAGATCTGTTGGCGATCGTCCTATACACTGCTGTGTCATCTGCAAACAGTCTTGCCTGTGATGTCAGTTTCTCCGGTAGGTCATTAATGTATGCTAGGAACAAACAGGGGCCCAGGACTGATCCCTGGGGGACCCCTGACTTCACATTGACAAAGGAGGAGCTTGTACCGCCCACTACTACTGCTTGGCGTACGTGGCTGAGGAAGCTAGAGATCAATGTTTTAGTGGTGCCTTGAATCCCATATATCTGGAGTTTGTGTAGAAGCAAACTATGATTCACCCGGTCAAATGCTTTTGCGAAGTCCATTACTAGCACGTCAGTCTGCTTGTGGTTCTCCAGATTGGTCATCAAGTCTTCTACAAATTCGAGAAGCTGGGTCTCACATGACCTATTGACTCGGAAGCCATGTTGACAGTCATTGAGTATATTTTGGCTTTCAAGATGCTTCATGACAGAGCTTACGATTATGTGCTCCAACAATTTGCAGACGACGCTAGTGAGGGATATCGGACGATAGTTGGCAGGGTCGGAATGCTCCCCTTTCTTGTAAATTGGAGTGACATGCGCTGTTCTCCAGTCTGCTGGAACATTTCCTGTGCATAGTGACGATTGGAAGAGGATTGTCAGTGCAGGAGCGATTTCTTTGGCTAATTCTTTGAGCACTCGTGGTTTAATGTGGTCAGGACCACATGCTTTGTAAGGATTAATGGTATTGAGGAGGGCAAACACACCTTGTTCTGATATCTGGATATCTCCCATGATAGGATAGGCTCTGTTCATCATTTTGGTTTTCAGAAGGAACTCAGTCTCAGAGTACTCTCTACCGTCACCAAAGACCGACTGGAACTGCTGATTGAGTATCTCCGCCTGTGCTTTTGGGTCAGATGTCAATTGGCCATCCCACCTCAAGGGGGAAACTCCAGCGTTTGAGGACTTTTGGTGTTTCACATAGCTCCAGAAGCGCTTGTTCTTGACATCTTTGGTCGGGGTGTCTTCCTCTGAGAAGATGCCGTTCATGTAGTTCCAATACGATCTACGCAATAAGACATAATATGTTGATATATACTCGTAGGGAAGAACTATCAATGGAGATATGGGTGAGAGGATTTGTCATTTGACAAAAAGTTTTGGATCAGGCGGCAGTAAAACATTCATTGTTAAAAGACCGACCACTGTGGCAGGCCAACCAATGAGGTGTTCATTATCTCTAGCCAATCATGTTTACCAACGTATAATAACCACAATACGGTCAGTTAGCCCAAAAAACACACCAATGGGTCTCAACATCAGATGGTATCAACACCACGGCGTATCAACACCACAGGGTTTTAACACCACAGGGTATCATCTCTGCAGGGTATCAACTCTACAGGGTATCAAAACCACAGGGTATCAACACCAATTTCCTCAGTCGTATTTCACGGTCCACTCTGTTGCACTAAATGGTGGTCCGCCCCACACGACCAGGGCGTGGACACTTGTCTCTCTAATTTATGCCAACAACACCCCCCCCTACCCCAATGCTGGTTCAACGACATCACATACTGCTCTACTGGCCGTGGCCACAATTCCAATACAAATGACCATTAGTATGCCAAACCAGCGTCAGTATAATGTAATCTGTGTCTGTTCACTTGAGTAGAGTCTATATAATGTAATCTGTCAGTTCAATTGGGTAGCGCCTGTATAATGTAATCTGCGTGTGTTCACTTGAATAGAGTCTGTATAATGTACTCTGTATCTGTTCACTTGAGTAGCGTCTGTATAATGTACTCTTAATCTGTTCACGTGAGTAGCGCCTGTATAATGTAATCTGCGTGTGTTCACTTGAGCAGCGCCTGTATAATGTAATCTGCGTGTGTTCACTTGAGCAGCGCCTGTATAATGTAATCTGTCTGTTCACTTGAGTAGCACCTGTATAATGCAATCTGTGTCTGTTCACTTGAGCAGCACCTGTATAATGTAATCTGTGTCTGTTCACTTGAGCAGCGTCTGTATAATGTAATTTGTGCGGGATCTGAGTAGGAAAGGGAGAGCACAGCTACCTTGTCACTGCTAACGAGTCACACACGCTGGAGCATATAAATTACTCTCCCTTATATCTTACTCGGCCGCTTTGGTATTTTTGTTGTCTCTGCATGTTTCCGTAGGTAGCAAACCACCTGCCGTTTAGACGCCATGGCACAACCCAGATGTTGGCTGACACTCCTTGTAGAATACATTATCCCAGGTCAAGTGATGTACTCACTGACCTTCTACCTATCCTAGCGGTTCTGAAGCTAGGCTCTGCTTACCTTGTGGCGATCGATCTACATTATCTCGGGGATCCATTAATTGGATGGTATATAATCAATAAATCTCTTATTTTCAATATCTTTTTTCCATGTTAGGGACCATAGGCTGCCACACAGTGCAGAGTCCAATGCACAAATATGTACCCTTTATTTCTTCTAATTTAAGATCTCATCTAATGAAACAACCAAAACGCTAAACATCTGAAGTTGAAGACAGACAGGTACATTGAAGAAGAGTTTACATTTGCATTATTCATTGGTTACAGTACCGCCAAGTCAGTACCTGGATTGGGGAGGGGGCCTATGCTTTGTCTGAATGTTCTGTATTGTACGTATGTTAAATTTACCTCGACATATGACGGCACGGTCAGAAAGACACAAGATAATCAATTTGCCGAGTGCACATCTCACTGAATTGAAAACAAAGTGTATCTACCAGATGTAGCAGTAATGTCTGGATATAAATCTAATGTTTGCTATTGCTAAGTCTTATATTTCATCGTAGGAATGAGGAACGTTTCAGAAACGATACACCAGCACAGGGCTCCTCAAAGTGGTGGTTCGTGGATAGGTACCAGCACAGGTCAACTCAAAGTGATGGTTCGTGGATAGGTACCAGCATAGGGCTACTCAAAGTGATGGTTCGTGGATAGGTACCAGCACAGGTCAACTCAAAGTGATGGTTCGTGGATAGGTACCAGCATAGGGCTACTCAAAGTGATGGTTCGTGGATAGGTACCAGCACAGGGCTACTCAAAGTGATGGTTCGTGGATAGGTACCAGCACAGGTCAACTCAAAGTGATGGTTCGTGGATAGGAACAAGCATAGGGCTACTCAAAGTGGTAGTTGGTGGATAGGTACCAGCACAGGGCTACTCAAAGTGGTGGTTCGTGGACAGGTACCAGCACAGGACAATTCAAAGTGATTGTTCGTGGATAGGTACCAGCACAGGTCAACTCAAAGTGATGGTTCGTGGATAGGTACCAGCATAGGGCTACTCAAAGTGATGGTTCGTGGATAGGTACCAGCACAGGGCTACTCAAAGTGGTGATTCGTGGATATGTACCAGCATAGGGCTACTCAAAGTGGTGGTTCGTGGATAGGTACCAGCACAGGGCGACTCAAAGTGGTGGTTCGTGGATAGGTACCAGCACAGGGCGACTCAAAGTGGTGGTTCGTGGATAGGTACCAGCAAGAGAATGTTACAAAATAGGGGATTTAAGAGCAATGACAACTTACAGTAGAATTTAAAAAAAAAAAAATATATATATATATATAAATATATATATATCGGTGCCTCCTGCTTCCTCTTCACCCTCACATACAAAAAGTAAATAAATCCACATGCTTTATTTTAATAGTACTGAGTAAAAAAAGTCTGTCACGCAGCGAGCTTTTATGCGTGATGTCTGAACTCCGATAAATAGGTGGATTTATTTTCTTTAGGGGAGGTGACTAATATGTATCAATAAACAGCCACGGGTTTGGTGTAGGACTGTCAGTGGGACTGTCTGTAGGCATATTGTTAAAAGGCCGGCGGGTAGGGGGCCATGTTCCCTCTAAGGATTCTTGGTTCGTGTGCAAAGTTTTACAGCATCAATTTTTGTGTGCAAAATGTTACAGCCCACAAACACACACTTACATGGAAATTTGCTGTCCGGATACTCAAAACTGCTGCGCGGCGTCAGTGAGATAGCTGCGCGGCCGCGCAGCTTAAAGGGAACAGTGGTAGGGTGTAGGACTGTCTGTAGTCCTATTGTTTAAAGGAAGGCTGACATATATTATAGAAAATTAGAAGTTAACTCTTTTTTTAACTCTTGGACCCACTGGGCATTTTCTCAAAATAACCCGACCCGGTGTAAAAGAACAACAACAACAACAACTGCACCAGGTTAAGCCATAGTAATAATATAATTTCACACTGCCCCCTGCTGTAGTGTCGTCATTCATCCAGATCCGCAATCCTACAAGTTTTAGAGTCTAACACATTAATCCGAGAGCCGTAAGCTCAGAACTTTTATGAACACTCTCCGTAAAAAAACTGCATCTCTCCCAATTCACCGATCTGCGCTACGAAGTCCCACGAAGTAATATCAGAAAAGAAAACGCGGCTTATACATTTTAAAAAAAAAATCAGAAGGGCCAGAAATTCACCACCGGGAACCGCTGATAGGATGGCACGGCCCTCGAGGGTCCGTCTCGAGCTCGGATCACACCGGAGCTCAAACACTTGACTGGCCACTGGAATCAGCCCGTGAGTCTGTGAATGACTTCCAGGCTGTACAAATATACGCCAGTGTATCTGGGGACCCGATGACATCCGAAGTGCGAGTTCGGATGGCAGGGCCAACAATGCGCCTTCCTGTCGGTGAATTGCGAGGCAGCGATTATTAGCCGGAGTGGTGTTTACTAAAGAATAATTTACCGATTCTTCTCGACACTCGGCATATTTGCTGCTATGTCTTGAAGTTACTGCGAGATTTTGGACAATATTTGCTCTTTGCCACAGACCCGTTACATATCTGTTGTGGCGAGGAGAGCTGCCAACTTTCCAAAACAATTGTTTCAAGAGGACTTTGGGCGTGTTCCGTATACATAGAGTTGGACTGAGGAGGAGGTAGATGAATAAGCGATGGACAGCTAAATAAAATGACAGCATAGTTAAATCGAGGTAAAAGAAACATTTTTAACAAAAACTTTATGGCGGGTGCCAGTATGATTTGTTACCACTTATCATACTGGCTCCAACCATAATGTTTTTATAATTTCATAAATTCTTCGCTGACGGAGCAGGCTCATTTGTGTGAGTGTCCACAACACCTGACAGCGGAGAATCTTCATGGGGGGGGGGAAAGGGGGGTGGGGATGGTAAGCTTTCTTTTTTATATCACACTAGTGGTTGACTAATACGATCATGACGAGAGCTTGAACCATTATCATTAGAAGTTTTGAGTATTACCATGTTACTCAGAACTCCTACGCTCGCAGAATGGTTGGCGCGGATACATGTGGATGCATGTACTCACTTTAAGTACACTTGCATGAACGCCAATGGGGCATCTGGTTGGCCGAGACACGCCAATGGGGCATCTGGTTGGCCGAGACACCCCAATGGGGCATCTGGTTGGCTGAGACACGCCAATGGGGCATCTGGTTGGCTGAGGCACGTCAATGGGGCATCTGGTTGGCTGAGGCACGCCAATGGGGCATCTGGCTGGCTGAAACACGCCAATGGGGCATCTGGTTGGCCGTGACACGCGGAATGGTTGGCGTTGTCCTCACCTGAAGTACACTGGCATGTACACCAACTGACGTCCGGTTGGCTGTGACAACTATTTTTTTTTTCACACTTCAGGTAATGGCGTCGCCATGTTTTAAAATTACTACGTCAAACGCTCTCTACAGCATTCACCAGTTGGGGGATTATGGGGCTTAGGGGGAGGGGGAGGCGCGAAAAGATGTACGTGTCTCTACGGGCGACTTCTTAGACAAACTTATATCTTTTAACTTTAAGTCACCAAACAAAAGGGATTCACCTTGATTATGTGTGAGGTACTCAATTAGTCAGAGAGCATTAAACAAACAAAAAAAAAAAACATTTCGGATAGAGCCACGATTCGTTAAATGAAGTCTTCGAGGAAGTTACACAACATGAACGCTATGTGCTCCGCGTAACTTCAAACAATCCATGGCTTAAATACCCCGCCCAAAAGTTAACAAGCGAGACACGGCTATGGTGAAGTTTTCATTCTTTCAATTGGCGGAATAATCTCTCCCACAAAGTTAGTTGTGTTTTCTTTAAATCTTTATCGTTTAATTTAAAAAGACACGCTCTATTAAAATTGCAAACATCTCCGGGGAAATGTAGTATCATTTAAACTGAGTTATATAAACAAGTGTAGGCAAGGGAACTTGCCCCACTGGTGAGGCCAACAGCCAGCAGTAGTGTCGAAAGGTGGCCTGGAAGTGCGATGGAAGTACGGCAGTGAGTTCCACTGGTCTGGATTTTAAAGGCAGTTGATGTCAAGGGTTTGAAAGAGAGCACAATTTACAAACATATGGAAATTGATATTGCCAATACCTTTTTTTTAATCCCTAAAAAAATTTTAAAAAATAATATGAGCAACACTATTATTCACAGCAAAACTGTTTAATGACGATATTTTTACAACATCCGCGTCTGATTCTAGATTTGAATCTAGAAATGGTTTAAATTTAAAAAAAAATAATAATAATTAAATTATGGGTCGAGGGACAAAAAAAGACGACTCGTACACCAAGTGTACATGAGTTGTTTATCTCTACTTTGATATACGGCAGTCGACATCAAGTCATATTATTGTTAACATTGACATATAGCTCATACGTTTGTACAGACAGCAAAGCCTGGACTAACCTTACCTTCACGACATATATATATATATATATATGTCTATAATATATATAATATATTATATATATATCACAATTTTATCTTGTCTAACTTTGTTGAAAATAAGGTAATAAGGTACAGCCCCACGAGCCTACTCTCTCAGTTTCATTTGATAATAAAGAATGAAAGAAAGTGACAGTTGATATTGCACATGAAACTTTTAAACATGATATTATATAAATTCATACTAGGGGCCAGAACGTTGGCAAAAAGCCGAGAGTAATCCCATCCGGGTTTAACCGGCAGACCTAGGCTATAGACTCACTCAAATGGGGAGGGGGCATTCATTGCAAAAGGATGTCACAGACACACGAGAACTGGGTGGACTCATTGGGAGAAACATGAGGGGCGGGGGGGGGTCATTTAGGTAGATGGTGGACTTAGGGCGGGCGTCTAGTGGGTCTCAGACTTTTTTTTTTTTTAGAGACTTATAATTTATAACTACGTATTTAAGTGGACACAAGTTGTGGTCATTTACGTCACACTGTGCACAGAGGCGTCATGAGCTATACCCGTGCCACTGAAGTGAATCAGTCAGAGAGATACACTTAGAGACCTCATATAAGCAATATTACGAATTTGATTTATGTACACATTTGTAGTACGATGCCCTGAGATAGGAGTACCTACTAGATATGACCAGATATTGATCATTAACATACCAGCTAGATCCTATATCATAAAAATAATAATAATTCTTTAAAAAAATATTTTTTTTTAAAGCTGTTGAATTCGAAATTCATACTTGATAACGGAAAAAATAGCTGATTAGCTTTAAAGGATTTTACAGTTGTCAAATTAGTATATTGAAATCCGAAACCAACACCCCCCCCCCAAAAAAAAAAAAAAAAAAAAAAAAAAAAAACAAAAAAAAAAAAAAAAAAAACAACAAAAAAACCGAGAACAAACACATTCTCCATTTAGATATTCATTAATGAAGCCCAATTTGGGGACGCCTCAAGGGGCGTGTCCATATCCCGATCATGAATTAATGGTAGATTTTTTATTTTTTTTTGCGGTGGGCTCAATGTTTTTTATCGTCACAGTTCATTCCAAAATGACCCCACCTCAAAGTTACGCTCACAGGGCTCACAACAACGTTCTTCTTTTGAGACAAGCGCACGCCCTTTCCTTACCAGCAAAACCAACTCCAGCTTTAAGTCTTTGGACTTTAAGGTGTACTGGTTGTATTCAAAAACATTATAATACATATTACATATGCTATACAGTTTGTTTTGGCTTTGTTTTTCGACGAGAAGACGTGAAGCGGAAGTTGGCAAACACATTTTTAAACCAAAACAGCACTAATAGTATGTATGTATTTGTGCATGAAGTACTGAGATAGAAGGATGAACTCGCCAAGTCTAATACTATAAATAAATATACCTAGCCAGAAAGCTCTGGGTGGCATTCTTTTTCGAATTACTCTACATAACAATGTCCTTTTATGAACCTTTTTAGCAGTAGTACAAAGCAATTTTGATAAAATGACTTATCAATAGCACAAGTTCTACACAGAGACCATTAATGCAGTGGAGACACACAAGCACCCCAGTCAAGTCCGAACTAATCTCGCCACAAATCTATTTGTTATACTACCGGCAAGTTAACGGCAATTTCTATTTGGGGCGTTGAATATATATACATATATATATATATATATATATATATATATATATATATACACATAAACATATATATATATGGGTGGGGGGCCTTGGTGATGGAAAAGATTAATCAATGTAAGTAAATTCCTTCTTGTATGAAAATGTTAAACAAACAAGTCTTTNATATATATATATATATATATATATATATATATATATATATATATATATATATATATATATATATATATATATATATATATATATATATATATATATATATATATATACACATAAACATATATATATATGGGTGGGGGGCCTTGGTGATGGAAAGGATTAATCAATGTAAGTAAATTCCTTCTTGTATGAAAATGTTAAACAAACAAGTCTTTTATGACGCAAAGAACATGACTCCGTGCCCACCGTATCCTCGCTAATATGGTCTGTACCAAATGGACACCAAAGTCAATTCTTTCTAAGATGTTAATACATCAAAAGTCCATTCAAGTAGATACTGCGGGGTCAGCAAGGCTGCCAAGAAATCACAAATACCACGTCCAGATAAGACATGAAGACGACTTTAAACAAACTACTAATATTAAGAAATCAATTTTAAGAAATAGGAGCTTCACTTCAAACAGCCAGATGCGTGAAGCTACATGAGCTTTGAAAAGGTTAACTAACAAAGGATATATGATCAACAAAGAAAAAAAAAATATTAGAGTGGGAGAAAGAACAAAGAGCAACTAACGGGAATGTAATAAATAACGAAATCGTCGGCAGACACCCAGGGTGACCAGACATTCCAATTAGAGTGATCACTTTGACCCACGCAGAAGAACATGGTCCTCCAAGAAGTGCTGATCAACTGTTAATGAATCGGCCTCGGTGATCTCAACGACCCAAATCTATGGTTGTTATTGGCGCAATGCTAAGGAATCAACATTGAAAACCATGCCGCTTTGATATATTACGTAAGGCAGGTTGGTTTTAGCTTTTTTTTCCACTGAAAGAAGAAGACTGCTGAAAGTTGTCATTGGTATGATTTCAGTTTCAGTGGACATGGACAATGTGTCCTCGAATGCAACCAATTTTCAACTTAATCCAGTGGTCGGCAGCCAGCTTTCACCTAGATCTGTGGTCGGAAAACAACTTTCACCTATATAGACTGGTGGTCGGCAGCCAACTTTCACCTAGACAAGTGGTCGGCAACCAACTTTCACCTAGACCAGTGGTCGGAAAACAACTTTCACCTATATAGACTAGTGGTCGGAAACCAACTTTCACCTAGACAAGTGGTCGGCAACCAACTTTCACCTAGACAAGTGGTCGGCAACCAACTTTAACCTATACCAGTGATCAGCAAACAACTTTCACCTAGACCAGTGGTCGGCAACCAACTTTCACCTAGACCAGTGGTCGCCACCCACCTTTCACCAGACCAGTGGTCGGCAACCAACTTTCACCTAGACCAGTCACCTAGACAAGTGGTCGGCAACCAACTTTAACCTATACCAGTGATCAGCAAACAACTTTCACCTAGACCAGTGGTCGGCAACCAACTTTCACCTAGACCAGTGGTCGGCAACCAACTTTCACCAGACCAGTGGTCGGCAACCAACTTTCACCTAGACCAGTGGTCGGCAACCAACTTTCACCTAGATCAGTGATCAGCAAACAACTTTCACCTAGACAAGTGGTCGGCAAACAACTTTCACCTAGACCAGTGGTCGGCAACCAACTTTCACCTAGATCAGTGATCAGCAAACAACTTTCACCTAGACAAGTGGTCGGCAAACAACTTTCACCTAGACCAGTTGTCGGCAACCAACTTTCACCTAGATCAGTGATCAGCAAACAACTTTCACCTAGACCAGTGGTCGGCAAACAACTTTCACCTAGACCAGTGGTCGGCAACCAACTTTCAACTAGACCAGTGGTCGGCAACCAACTTTCACCTAGACCAGTGGTCGGCAACCAACTTTCACCTAGACCAGTGGTCGGAAACCAACTTTCACCTAGACCAGTGGTCGGAAACCAACTTTCACCTAGACCAGTGGTCGGCAACCAACTTTCACCTAGACCAATGGTCGGAAACCAAAGGTTTAAAAAAAAGCAGCAGCAGAACATTTTGTAAAAAAAAAAAAAACCCTTCTTGTTTTGCGCGAGTTTCCTTGCTATTTAATAGGACCGACACGCGAGAGACTAAAACGCTTGGGTTAAATAGTGAAGATTATGAATTTAAACAAATCAAAACAACTTATTTGCGAGACCTTTCAATCCATCAATAAAAACCATAGCACGCACCGAGGACCCCAACAGAGATATCTTTACAACAACTGCACACCAGATAAATCTCTCTGGCTTAGGCCAAGGAAGATACATCCAGTGAGTTCCGGCCAAGCGGTGTACACCCCCTGACGGCCAAGGAAAAGAAAGAATCAATCGGCCCAGGAACTAAAGAGGCTGCGAGCCCCGCCTCTGGTCTGATGCTAATAAGAGCAACGATCGAAGGAGGGGATCTTCTTGGCACTGGAGCAGGTTTTGGCGTGCAAACTTGGTGTGTACATAAATCCAATCAATAACCACAGGATGCAAACGTCCTGTTGGGGAAATTTTCTTTTAACCCCGTTTTCCCGCAAAGGCGACCAAGACATTCCGTATGTAAACTATCTTCATCTTCCATCCCTTTACTCCTCTCCCCTTTCTTGGACGCTCCTTTCAAACTTTTTTTTGTTTTTGTAGTCATATTCTTAATAACACCATCTTTTCATGTGCCCTCTATATAGCTATGTTTACCTGTTTTGAAATTGAAAGAAGCGTTTTCCTGGTCCTTTTTGTTGTTGTCATTGTCAACAAGCAGTTTACGTAAGTATATTTTTTAAGACAAGTTCTTCAAATCCTCCTGAGGATGTACTATTTTCAGTGGTAGCTGATTTTTAAGGCGTTCTCTGTAACTCGTTTCTTTTGCTTGGTGTCTAATATGTCATTCTTACTATTTTCTTACATTTTTAAAATGAAAAAAAAAAAAAGTTTTTTGTCACACCGACCATGCATCTGTTCCACTATCTTCCCTCAAAGTGCAATTAACTCATGAAATGAGAACTGTTGAAATCCATCTGAACAACTCAGTAAACCCATTTTTGGTTCACACAATGACTAAAACAGAAAGGAAAACAAACAACAACTCGTCACGAACACAGCGGTTATGTGACAAAATTCGGCTTTGACAAGCCTATAGAGTCAGAGTTAGAAATAAAAATAATGGGATTGTTTGACGTAACAACACGGCCTCGAGGAAACAATGGCTCGGCAGGGCCACAGGGGAGGGGACAGTTGGGGGGGGGGCTCCCCCCCACAGGACCGGGTTATATTCGTGAGGTCAGATAACTCGTGGTTTTGTGCCCCCACCCAGCGTACGCCATTGTTATATCGCCCTGGAGCGTGGGATGATGATCTTGCTGCCTAAGATGTCGACACGTGTACCAGAAGGCTGTGATGGAAGCCACAGGTCCCCTGGCCGTTCTGGAGCCGCAGCTCTATATTTGAGAAAACACATCAAATTATCTTTGACGTACCAATAATTTAGTGCGATGATTGAAGAATGTACACGCCGTTAACAGGATTCCAAATGACGGTAACAGCTAGCCTCGTGTCACGTGTCTCAAATCGCAATATTGAATCGCAGGTTAAAAATGAAAAAAAAAAACATGAGTTGGGAACCCGCCATCTAAGCGGTGGTTTGCTTACAGAAGCATCAGAAAGCGATACTTTTAATGACACTAAATTTTTTTTTTATTGTTACTAAATCAAGAAGCTTTACAGTCTACTAGCGCCCCTCCTCCAGCCCCCTCACAGTGGACAGAAATGGTATCCATATACTATTGTATGTAAACATAAAAATATTATTATATAAAGACAAGCAGTTATTTACAAAAAACACTAGCAAGTTTAAAAATAAACTAACGAAGACCAAATATTTTTAAGAAAGGTCCATAACTTTGGATAAAGTCGAGATTTTTCTTGCCTCCCACACACCCTCACTCTGACCCACATTTCTTGGACAAAAAGGACATGCAACACAACTTATACAGCCAAAATGAAAATAATATTTAATAAGGAAAACAGCAAGTATTGAAAAAAAACAACTTTTTCTTTAGGAAAATATACGTTGAAATGGTCAATTTTAATTAATTATATTTTTATTTTTTTTTTGAAAGGGGGAACCCATTTAAACTCTAAAAAATAAAACATACATACATTCCTCACCGACTTTCCCTGTCTACAAGAACTCCGCCATTGATCACTTGGCACGTTAACACCACTAGAAATGTCTGCGTGACGGTTTCGTCCCAAGGCTCCGCTGGGTCCAGACGCCATGTTTTAGCTGACACTGGTAACCGAGTTCAAGAAGGTTTAAAAAAAAAAAAAAAAATTGTTGGGAGACCCCACGGGAGCCCCGCCTACATCACCCCAACCTCCCTTCACCCAACTCTTACTCAGCGGTGATGGTAAGGAGAATTTCGTTTTGGCACGTTAACACCAATTGAAATGGCTGCGTGACGGTTTCGTCCCAGGGCTGCGCTGGGTCCAGACGCCATATTTTAACTGAAAAGGGTAACAGAATTCAAGAAGGTTTAAAAAAAAAAAAAAAAAATTGTTGGGAGACCCCACGGGAGACCCGCCTACATCACCCCAACCTCCCTTCACCCAACTCTTACTCAGCGGTGATGGTAAGGAGAATTTCGTTGGGATGGTTTGATTGGAAGGGCAGTGGGGACGGGACTATCGTCAATTTAAAAACTATTAAAGGATTCCATAAAAAAAGTACTATTACGTGTTCGCGTTGAAGCCTCCGGTACACTGAGAGAAATGTCCAGAAATGTGTGAGGCTTGAAGTGTCGTCTAACGGGGTGGCGCAAAGGGCGTCTTATTTCCGGGGAAATGGGGAGGGTCAAGGACGCAGTCCTGTTTTGAGGAACACGCCACTAGCGCCAGCATTAGGGTTTTATCATATCCTGGATTTTGCTCATCACGGGATTTCCTCATCTCTGTATTTCCCGGTATAAAATATGTATGATTTAAACGATAAAATAGTTCTTTTTACGAAAAAAGATAACAAAGTTACTAGAGCACACGTTTTCACCCCATGGGAGGTGCCCTGAAATGGTGTTGCCCAGGGATTTCTTTAGGGGCGATGGCGGCGACATTATACTAGTGACTAAGACAAGTAGTGATATTTAATTAGTTGTTTTTTTTTTGGTTGTTTTTTTTCAAACTTGTGTCTTAAAGTTTGAATTGCAATTGAAGGCATGCCATTTCTATCAACAATTACATGAAGTTTTCATAGGTTTTCATTTAAAAGAAGTTACTCTCTTTAAAAATCCCTTTTCCCAATGTATCGTGGCAAGGGTCACTTTGACTTGAAAGCGATTGAGAACCTATGAAAAAGAGATACCGAACTTAGTAAATCGGGGCAGTTAACTGTATTTTACAGGTCCTGGCTTATAACGACCTTTTGTGACAAACGATGAGTTACTGAAATATAATAATAATAATCAATGTATTTTAAAAGTGTGTTCCCGGGATGGTAAAATATCCCGGGAAGTCTTTTGATTACTTAAAACCGTGCGGGATCCCGGGAAAGAAACCCTGGTCGGCATCAAGGATCATCTTTCAAACGCATATTGAATGCAATTTTTCCTAATAGTCTCTGGAAATATAAATCCTTCTAAAAATGTTTAATGACAGAACAAAAGAAAAAGTAATTGCGAGTGTAACTTGTATCTTGAAGAAACCCCAGTTTAGGGATTGCATGTATATCTGCTTTGTTCATCACAAAGAAACGCAATAAAAACATATTTATCTTTAAAAAAACACACAGAAATACAAAAAAACAAACAACAACAACAACAAACAAAACAAACAAGAAGGTAAGATAGCATGCACCCTATAAATTGATAGGCCCATAAAAAGGCGGCTGGGGGAGAGAAAGTTATCATGACTCTCCAATTCTTGTAGCGTCCGCAGCCAGCTTGACACCAGGCAAACCCGCCATTGAAATTCAATCGTGGAGCAGAGAGCCGCGCCGTTAGTGCAGCCCACGGACACCTCGTGGGACCGGGCCCAATATGGAAATAAGCCGGGGAGATTAGCATACCGCTGTAATCTATTACACAACAGGAATGTGGCATCCTGGACCCAAACCCTGACTCTTAATCCCCCCCCCCAATCCCCACCTCCAGGAGGCCCCCACCTCGTCTCCAGTATATTATTAATTTTTTTTTTAAATTTAGAATATTGAAGGGTGAATTGATTTTCAGAAATCCAAATCTGATTGACGCTGTAGGGATGCTACGAATGTTTCATTTATACATCAAGAAAGGCTAAAAAATCACATCTGTTGGCAAAAATCTCCCAAATATTTTTGTTTTATAGTAAACCTCAGAGAAACCCCTGACGCCTCACCATGGGTCTCCAGAGCGTCTAGAACAGTGGTCCTCAACCTTCCTAATGCCGCCACCCTTTAATAGAGTTCCTCATGTGGTGGTGACCCCAAACCATAAAATTATTTTAGTTGCTACTTCAAAAATATATGTTTTCCGGTGGTCTTAGGTGACCCCAGTGTAAGGGTCGTTCGACCCTCAAAGGGGTCGGGACCCACAGGATGAGAGCCTCTAGTCTAAAATCAATGCTAATTGCCCCCCCCCCCCCTTTTCCCGACGAGAGGGGCCATTAGATTCCATTGTTACAGTTTAAAGGAACCCTTTTATGCCTGGCATGCACTGTTGAAAAGCCCGCCTCACTCGGGGAGGGGTAACTAAGACACAACCCCGACTCCATAAATTCTTGAAACGGCTCTTAACTCCACTTATTTAACAATCGAAAGACCCGAAACTTAAGTAAATGTGTAAGGGGGAACGTTTTGCAAGAATACACTGGTCTGGATGGCTTCAGGGGCGGGGGGATAACACAATCGTCGCTAAGAGCCCCACACATGTTCAGAAAAGCGGTTTTGAGGGCAGGCATACCATTAATGACAAACAGAGAGATTTTAAGGGCTGGACGATGGATACAGCAGCAAAACGTGACGGTCTGTTGTCGCAAAATAAATAACAGAAATTCCAAGGTTTCTGACGTACTCATCGACCCATCATCAGGTGGTAAAAATGCCAGCAATGACTTTGCAGCAATGATGAGGATTTTGGGGAAAGAACGGTGGAAATGTTTGATTTTTTCCCCGAAGTAGATTATATCCTGAGCCATTTTTAGAACCAGATGTCACTCACATTCATGGTATGACTAGGCAGGATTCGTTTAAAGTAACGTACAATTTGACATACCTGCAATGTTTTTCGTTTTGTTTTTATAGTGTACTTCCACCCGCTTTCTTTCCGTTCTACTTATCTTTGTTTTCGTGAGGGACTTAGACTTGTATCCATTCTTATTCTTCTCTTTCATTTGAGGTATAGGCAGGATATACGCATATTATGCCCATTTAATTTATAATTATATTAATGGTTTTGTCGTACTGGTGAAGGCATTTACCGAAGCGCTTGAATTTGTATTTTGTGTAGTCATAATTAAAACTTAACATATGTTTTTTTTCTTTGCACTAAAGGTCTGTGTCTCATTTATCTGATACATCTTTAGGTTTATTCATATTATATAATTATAGATATGTAGGTATTTCCGCAAGTGTTGCAAGCCGGAAGATGCGCGATAGATAACTTACCTGCATTCACTGAATGTAATTCAACTATTTTTAAAAAAATAAATATATTTTTTTTTAATTTGACAGCGAAGAATCAAGATTTACCGCAGTGGAGAATAACATACGACTACCTTGACCTTGCTGGCTATAGGTTAGGGCGCCCTGCTTTTATTTAAATAACATGCCATTCAACACCATTAATTTAGTTTCGTTTAAATCTCTTCAAGTCTAGGAGATAAGGTGTTTTATTTACGAGCACCGATTTAATTCCGGAGCTATCGTAGACTATTTGAAAAAATTACAAGTTTTTTTTCACTTCAAACTAACAAACAAGCAATTTTAAATAAAAAAAACCCAAAACAAACACATTAACAAAAACCAAGTTTTAAAAAAAACGAACAACACCCCAGAAACGTCATCACAACTTCATGTGACACGCTAGGCGAGCGCTTGTCCAGATTCTGGTGTTATTTTAGCCGAGCCCTATATAAGATAAATAGTATTATAAGCTGTGTTTCTAAATACCCATGGAGGTTCTAGCATTTACCCCATTAAAATGTAAATAAAATGATAACGGAGGCCCCATATCCTTGCAGAAGTCGAAAATATGCCCCCACGCGTCTTTGCCCGATGCCTACCAAAAAAAAAAAACAACTAGCAGCGAGGCTATAAATAATGACGATGTTTATTTATAGAGCGAGCAGGAGGCACAGTTTAAACATCAAAGATATGAGCAACACGCGCCCGGGACCCCATGTGAGCGCCAGCAAGATTTAAAATTTCGTTTTGGCGATGAAAACATGGCCGCCGTCGGGAGTAATAATATTGATATCACACAGGATCCTTCAAGGCTGCCTCTTTGGATCTTTAATGTGGAAGTTACGAGCATCTGAAGGCGACATCTCTGCTCTGGCTCCAAACGTATCACGTTCAAATCCTGGCCAAGCAACGTTGATTAATGAATTTTTAAACAAATATGTATAGTATATTATTCCTGAATTTTTAAAAATATTAAGGATATTATTCCAATGCACTGTAAGTTTATATAGTAGCCTGACAGCGACCCTGGGAACATAACAGGCGTGGGATAAAATTGAACAGGCATAAAGAGGGGGGGGGGTGTATAGCATTTTAAAAAAATCTGAAGAAAAAATACAATACAAACATTAATAAGTACCTTTTCTGTGTGATTAAAAGAAGTGGATGTCAAAATTTGTATATGAAAGGAAAAGAATGATCAAGTATCTGTTGAGTAAAGTTTTTATAACGCACCTAGGGTATCACAGATATGGCCCCAAATGTGTAAATTGAGACGATCTAAGGTGGATAAAGTTTTCAAGTTCATATCGTGATGTCCGTCTCGTTGGATTTATCACCATAACAACGCTTATGAAACAGTCTTCGATCACGTCATATTCCTTAGTCGTGCTATTAACATCGTCGGCGATTGCACAGCGCCGCCATAAAGAAATGGAGATAGGCTGTAAGACATCAAATAGAAATAGCACCAGCGCACTACAAACCCAGTGAGTTGCGTGCGCAAGCTGCGTGGCTTGTGAGTCGCATCAGTCTCCGGAGGAAGGCCCGAAGTGTTCAAAACGTTACTGTGGCGTGGCACATGGACGTATGGTTGGTCTTTAAAGCCGTGCATCTCACTGTGATGTGAAGGAAGGCGGAGTGACCAAGTTTGTGACGTTGTGAGAATGTGGCACGGGCTGGACACCGTCAAGGCTCTTGTCCATCCTCTTCATGGCCACGGAGGCGTCAGCATCGGGAAGAGTCTCGCCGGTGTGGGGTCGGTGCGCTAAAGACTCCCAGCGTCACTCATTTATGAGGCTCTCATCGACATGTTTGTAATCAGACAATCTTAGACAATGTATTTCTTTTAGACCAGTGGTTCTCAACCTTCCTTATGCCGCGACCCTATAATACAGTTCCTCATTTTGTGGTGACCCACCAAATTGTTTTCGTTGCTCCTTCATAAATATGTGTTTTCCGATGTTCATAAGCGACCCCTGTGTAAGGGTCATTCGACCCCCAAAAGGATCGCGACCCACAAATTGAGAGCCGCTGTTTTAGACTCTTTCTAACTTCGAAATTACTCGGAAGATAATAGAAACTGCAATAGAAAGTCTGCATCACAAGATTTTTTAAAAGCAGAACCATAAATAAGACTTGAGAGCACTTTTAATAAAACTCGCTCTTTAGTGTGGCCCTCTAATTCGGTTATGATGGGGACTGGGGAGCCTGGTTAATTTTCAATGTCAACACGAATTACTGAAGGCTTTCAAGTTATGAGTGGCCGGAGTAGACGGGTGCAGTGTTGACGTGTTCATGGCCGTTGAGATGTCTAAACATTTGTTTAAATTTTGCAATGCTGCACGCTGAGCCATTAATTTAAGTCTCTCGCACAGACACGACTCCCCTGTAACGTAAACAACATCGTGACATTTTGGAGAAACTGCTCAGTGGATTCATCATGATGCTCCCCACGATAAACATACTTAAAGGAGAAAAATTGTTTGGAAAAACAAATAACGATCAGCGATTATTTTATGATTGGCGTTGGTTGACAGGAGGCATGGCAGATCATTAGCATTGGAATCTGCTGTCATAGGGCGCGTAAACAATTCAGTCATAGAGTTATTCAGCTTGTATCAGTGCAATTAGTTGAGGACAGTGAGTATTTCAGAGATTGGTTCAACATTCAATCGTTGGAGAGTGAGTTGTACAGCGATATATCAACACATTTCGAGGTTTTGCAGCGACTGAACGGGGAAAAAAAAATCAGCACAGTTACGAAATAAGGAAGTTATTTGGTGGAGAAATATTGAGTTGTAAGTTGTACAGATTGATCCGTGAATTGTGATGGTAGCAGGTAGGGATTTGTGAGGAATTCATGGACTTCATTGGTTCAAATGGACATCCCCCTTTTCCCTTTTCCGATGATATTTCCAGCCCCTAAAGATTAATCGATAGTTATCTGTTTAAGTGGTGCTAGTTAGTCAACAAGATTACAAGGAGTTCGTATTTACTTATATTGTCCCATAATGATTTTTATCGTATATAAGTTAAGAAAATAAATTGCCTGTCAACATTATTTGACAGACTTGGGTATTTGTGTGTGTGGAAAATCCGACTTCTATTTTAGGATTGGGCACTGATTGGTTAACATCAATGACAAGAGATGACAATAATCACACACGGTTTGTCCATCACATTTCTTGCAAGTACAGGTGAACTTAATCTAGACCGTATTCCAAACGTCTCTGTGAGATGATTTTAATATGCTACAATGTGATGAAAACGTCGAGTCCAACTCACTCTCTTAAATAAACCGACACGCTCGTAAGACAGGCCGGGGAAACACGAAAGCCAATTTTGCCAAAGACGGGACACCAAATGTCAAATTATGAGGCAGCGGATGTCTCGTGACGCCGTCTGGGTGTGCCGTGGGCTGTCGCCAGATGGTGCACACGTGCGGCCTGGGAGTTTATTATACAATAAATCTAGCTTAAGTAGAAGGAATTGCCGAAGTGAGGAGAGGTTGTGTGGTGGTGTTCTGTGGAACTCTTTTACAGGTAACAATACAACCCCCCCCCCAACCCCCATCCCGAAAAAAAGGGATCATTAGAATAGCCAAAGTACGAACTTTGGGGTCAAAACTCAATGCCGGAGTCACAGCCGTCAAACATGATTTGTACCGACGGAAATGTCTACAGCGATATTGTATCTGATAAAAAAATAAACCAAATTTTAATGAATGATTCGAAAATAAGAACAGGTTTTGTAATGCAGTCGTAGGATTGCATTAGATCCAAGGCCACCTACATAATTACAACGGATCTAATGAACAGTTCCAATTCGAATGGAGCAGGCGATTGTAGAGATCCTGACCTACGTATGAAATAATGATGATATCGATACCTCACGTAAATAAATAGTAGTATCTTACGCAAGTGGACATTGACAAGAGCAATATCTGTATTGTTTAAAACTCCTCTGAAAGTATTTTTAACCTTATTCCCAACGTCTTGGGGAGCAAAGATGTAAAGCACAGCTGTTAGCCTTTTGAGACTTTTAAAACCATCAAGATTATATACAAAATTAGATCAAAATACAAAAAAGTATGGAAACTTTGCGTGTGCCAAAATCAAAGAACGGGAATATTGCGTTTGTAAAATTATACCCGTGTCCATGAATACAAAATGGACATCCCCCACCAATTTGTAAACCATATTTACTTATTTCTATTTGAATGCACACGTTTGGTTGTTGGAGCACTCTCAGTTCCCCGCATCACCTCCACAGTGGCACATAGATCAGGTGGTAAATAAGCACTAGTGGGAGAGTGAGACTGGCGTACAGGGAGGCCGAGAACAAGTGCTGGGTGACTGGAGGAGGAGATAGTATGTTGAAGAATGATGGGACAGGTGAAGTGATATCAGTTACCTTTGTTGGTGGATTGTCTTGTAGGGCAGTGATTCCCGGACGTTTCCGGTTGACGGCACGCCAATCCCGAATAAAGTTTTTGTCTTCAAGACACTCTATGTCTATATCAAATGGTAACAAACATGAGAGGGGAATGTTTTTTTTGTATTTTTAATTGAAGGATTAGGAAGAATATTAATGGTATGTATGATATGGGCATGTAAATGAACTAGGGTACATGGATTGGTAGTATAGGGAACCATCGATGGTACAAAAAGTCTATAGCTTTTGGGGGGTAAGGGCGGGCCCATTGAAGGAACTTCAGATCATTTTTTGGTAAAGCGATATAATGGTGGTATTGGGGGTCCAAATGGGTGTGATGTAGCGTTACAACAGGTGACGCGGATCAGTTAGCGGGTAGATATAGGGACCAGGTTAGTGTGGTTTTAATTAAGATTGGAAAATGGTATCAAGAAGTTGACGTTCATGGATAACTAAAATATATCTCATTCGTTACCCCGAGGCTGAACACATGGGAAGAGGTTAAGAAATTGAAATGATTAAGATTTTATTTATTATTTTGTTTGGGGGGTGAAGGGGGGGGGTGGTAACACTACAGTTGCCACCAAACTAAGTTACAAACTGCTTCAAGATAAAATCCACCACAGAAGGCCAGCCCGGAAAGAAACCCCTTGTAAGTAAAAGAATGGCAATGACCATCTTTACATAAAGAGCTTCGCTTGAAGGCAAATAAATGCCCCCTCCACACATTTTTTTTTTTTTAAAAAAAAAAAAAAAAAAAAAAAAAAAAAAAAAAAAACTTCAGAGAACGGCCTATCATGAAATTCATATCGCAACATTCACCCCAGCACAGTTTTGCGTGACATTCACCCCCAGCACAGTTTTGCGTGACATTCACCCCAGAACAGTTTTCGTGACATTCACCCCAGAACAGTTTTGCGTGACATTCACCCCCAGCACAGTTTTGCGTGACATTCACCCCAGAACAGTTTTCGTGACATTCGGCCCAGAACAGTTTTCGTGACATTCGGCCCAGAACAGTTTTGCGTGACATTCAAACCGGGACAGTTTTGCGTGACATTCACCCTAGAACAGTTTTGCGTTACATTCACCCCGGAACAGTTTTGCGTGACATTCACCCCAGAACAGTTTTGCGTTACATTCACCCCGGAACAGTTTTGCGTGACATTCACCCCCAGAACAGTTTTGCGTGACATTCACCCCAGAACAGTTTTGCATGACATTCTTTACAGAACAGTTTTGCGTGACATTCACCCCAGAACAGTTTTGCGTGACATTCTTTCCAGAACAGTTTTGCGTGACATTCACCCCAGAACAGTTTTGCATGACATTCTTTCCAGAACAGTTTTGCGTGACATTCACCCCAGAACAGTTTTGCGTGACATTCACCCCAGAACAGTTTTGCGTGACATTCTTTCCAGAACAGTTTTGCATGACATTCTTTCCAGAACAGTTTTGCGTGACATTCACCCCAGAACAGTTTTGCGTGACATTCTTTCCAGAACAGTTTTGCATGACATTCTTTCCAGAACAGTTTTGCGTGACATTCACCCCAGAACAGTTTTGCATGACATTCTTTCCAGAACAGTTTTTCGTGACATTCACCCCAGAACAGTTTTGCGTGACATTCACCCCAGAACAGTTTTGCGTGACATTCACCCCAGAACAGTTTTCGTGACTTCATTCCAGAGCAGCGTATCATAACATTCATCACAGAACACCTCTGATGTCTTGCAAGTTCAGCGCCTGAAGAGGATCTTTCACGACCTTCCTGAGGTTTGTTAAGTCACACCCCTCAGCGAGGATAGACAAGTAGAATTGATAGATTCGTTCTGCGTCAGGAAATCGAGGTGGTTAAAAATACCCACAAGCTCTCAGTTGTTATCAGGTGTTAACATAAATTGGAGAGCGGCGCCCCCCCCCCCCTTCCAGCCCGGAGAGATGGGAGAGGAGAGAGAGGTGGAAAAAAAAGGGGGGGGGGGTAAAACACTGCAAGCAAAAAGATACTGGAAAAAAAATGAGTCAGACGTTGTAATGAGATAGGAAAAGAACTCTGAAATGTGTAAGTGTGAGAAGTTGTAATGAGATAGGAGGAAGAGAGAGAGATAGAGAAAGGGAGGAAGAGAGATGGGGGAAGATAGAGAGAGGGGGAAGTGAGATAGAGAGAGGGTGAAGGGAGATAGAGAGAGGGAGAGAGCTAGAAGGAGGAAGAGAGAGCTGGGAGGAGTAACAAATAGAGAGAGAGAGAGGGTGAAATTAAGTGAGCTTTTAATTGAGATATTTTTTTTTTAAAATCTATTAAACCACATGCAGCAAATGTCTGTCTCCATCGGTTTCACCCCAAGACGTCCATCGGGTGACTTGCTAACCAATGGACAGATCTGAAACAATGCAGCAGTGTAACTGGACCATGTAGTTAAAGGACTGCACTCTAAAACTAGATACTTCCAGTCCCCCAACTCTAAAAAGCCACTGTCGACGTATCTCATCAGATTAGAGGCCATAAAACGTGTCAGGGCGTCGTGTGGAACAAGAAAGGATTTAATTAAAAGGAAAGTCTCGGCGCCCTTGTTTTTTTTTAACCCATCACAGGCTACTCCGTCATCGATTGTTCCCGATGGTGATCGCGCTAACGGTGCTGGAGATGGACCGAGCAGGAGCCGGGACAAGCCAGGGACCGTTTCAATGTTGACCTCCGGTGACCATCTCGGTCTGCATCTTGGCCGTCTGGGATCGACGTGACCGGAACTTGTTTATCGGCGTAGCTCTGTATTCCCCCCCCCCCTTTTTTTTTCGGTTATTTCCAAGGGTTCTCAAACCATGTTTCAAGGTGTTGTCATCTCACTTGAGATCGAGTCATTGTTTAAAACACAACTTGGGTCCAATATTTGGTTTTCAAAAAGACATCATCGATTGAGAATTGATAACTAAGGTTAGTCATGGAAGCTGCTAAAATAAGTTTACAACTGTTAAGTTAGTTTGTTGAAGAAGCTTCCAGCCCCCTCCCCCTCTTTTTTAATATTTCACACGTTTAATTAGCTAATACGCGCACATTTGATCTACGTAGACTAATTTGAAACCACTTTGAACCAATGTTCCAAATCTTAACAGAGATGTTGATCCTCTGACAAACGATTTCATTTGTTGTTTTGCATGTATATTTATTGTTTAGTTTTATCCTTAAGCGTTTACTATATTTATTATAAAGACTTAATACATGTTTGAACAATAAGCGTCGTGTATCCCGTGTCGTGAAAAGAAGCCAGCAGTGCCACCTTTAAAAGTCTTGCATCATATAAGAATGACATTTTGAAACATTATGGTGTAATATTTACAGACATTTCCCCTCAATAACAGCCCAATTCTTGGCCCTGGTGTAAACTTTACAGCAATTCTCAATGTTCACTTCATAACAACAAAATCTTTCGACCACTTTGCAGTCAACGCTCAAAAACTTTCTTCAGAACTAACGAGCTTAAAATGGCCGACCACGATTGATTTAGGTCATTTTTGGGCTTCAGTGTCGAGTTAAAATGATGAACAAATCACGCCGGAGTCGATGGTGGGGGTTGGTAGGGGGTCAATTTGGGTCGAGGGGGGGAGGGAGTGGCTTGGGGGCATGGGGAAGGGGCTCTCGGGTCGGGGTGGGGGCGCGACACGTGTTTGGGTCATGTCCAAGTCAAATGATAGAAAGTGGATCAGAAAGCTGAAAATTCACCCGTCTAGACACACGCAGCCAAAATGCAGACGACGCAATTCCGGTAACGTTGTTAGCTTCGTGGCTTTCAGATTAAGCTGACCATTTTAAAATAAATCTTTCCATGGGTGAGATTCAATAGTCTTGGGCTGGGAATCGAACCGACAGCCCAACGACATTGATATGTGATTTGGGAATGAAACATATAGCTGGATAAGGACATAGGATTGCAATAAATAAATATAAAGAGGAATAAAGTATTGTTTTTTAAAAGAAAGTTAATCACTAGTAGTTTATATTACAATATTCCATCTATTAATTTCACAGTTTATGCATTAGTCTCGATGACCAGAGAGCAACTGGGTTGTCCAAGAGTCGTCCAATAAAAACAGTCTGAGTAACATGACAAAAGCTCACCCAGATCCACGTTCATAATCTAGCTTGTCCGTATTTACAAAAAACGTGATTAATTTGTGTAAAGAAAATTCGATTTTTTACTTGAAGTTGATTAGCTGTACAATCACTCGCTGGAATAATTCCATCGTTTGAACACACTAAATGTAGCGTATTTGACGACTGGGGAATAGGAAACAATTTATATTCCCCTACAAGAGCGCTCGGTCTACCAAACGGATGTCCTCTGTGACTCTTAATGATTTGGTGTGGTCATCTGCCAAATACGCCTGCCCCTTTAAAAAGATCGGTACAATCGACTGCTCCATTAGAATTTGCGCTTGGTAATGTCCCCTGACTCATTCGAGTTCTGCTACATTACTGTGTCTACTTGGTACAGTCCTTAGCTATATTACTAGGACTGCCTGGTACAGCAATCTCCTACAATATTATGACTGCTTGGTACAGTCATTAGCTACATTACTATGACTGCTTGGTAGAGTCATTAGCTATACTACCATGACTGCTTGGTACAGTAATCTGCTACATTACTATTACTGCTTGGTACAGTAATCTGCTACATTACTATGACTGCTTGGTACAGTCATTAGCTACATTACTATGACTTCTTGGTACAGTCATTAGCTCCATTACTATGACTTCTTGGTACAGTCATTACCTACATTACTATGACTGCTTGGTACTGTAATCTGCTACATTGTATTTGTTGTTTAAACTTACTTCATCGATTTAACGGCATGATTTCAAAACTGGGAGCTGTATTTAGGACTGATTGGGATTTACAATATACTATCGTAAATTTACATTTGTCATTTTAGGATAATTAAAAAAGAAAAAAAGGATATTATCGTTAACGGTATTCTGAAAAATACCAGCATGTTATTGTGAAATTACAATAGGCTGATAGCGTTGAGTTATCGCTTTTTCCAAGTTATAACAGTAAGTTACTGGCCGCTTGTAAACGGTATTTTATCGTTTTTTGGGGGTACTTTTACAATAGATTTCTAAGAGTGCACTATGACTGCATGGCACAGTCGTTAGCTACATTACTATGACTGCTTGGTAGAGTCATTAGCTATATTACTATGAATGCTTGGTAAAGTCATTAGCTACATTACTATGACTGCTTGGTACAGTCTTTAGCTACAATACTATGATTGCTTGGTAGAGTCATTTAGCTATATTACTATGACTGCTTGTTATAGTAATCTGCTACCATACTATGACTGCTTGTTACAGTCAACCGAAAGTTTATCTCTGTCATTTTTAAAATACATATATATATATATATATATATATATATATATATATATATATATATATATATA